>PVKM010007927.1:0-40219 GCA_004027735.1 Carollia perspicillata | reverse complement strand
CTCGGTCTTCTGGAGAGCCCAGGACAGGACAGGCCAGCGGCACGACGGCTTGTGCCCCCACAAGGACTGTGACGGCGTGTGACAGAGTTAAAAGTGTCCAGTTGATGGAATTGATATAAGAATCTAAGCATGCTTCTTTCAGCACTCAGGACAGGGACTGGCACAGAGCAAGAATTACACACCTGTCTCTTAAACACTCCAGGCAGTAAAGGACAAATTCCACATGATCTCACCTTTAACAGGAACCTAAGCAACTAAACAAACAAGCAAGCAAAATATAGTCAAAGACATTGAAATAGAAAAGGAGATGACAGTATCCAGAGGGGAGAGGGGAGGGAATTTCAGGGAAAAAGGGAGGGGATTATAGGAACAAGTATAAAGGACACATGGACAAAAACTAAGGGGGGTGGAAAGGGGAGGGAGGTGGGGAGCACTGGGGTGTGGTCTGGGATGGGAGTAAAAGACAGAAAACTGTACTGAAAAACAATTAAAATAAAAACAGTAAAAAAAAATAAATTAATTTAAAAAAAAAGAAGGCCTGACCAATTCCTTTATTACAGTGTAGAATATCTACTGTCAGCTCATTTACTGTTATATTCCATGGCAACACTCGAATGAAGATTTCAAAAAGTTACAAATACACTAATAAATCAAAATTTTATTCTTTTAGTCTAATTGTTTATAATTATAAAGATAAATTGAGTTCATACATGCCAATAGTATGGTATTATCTTATGTTGCATGTTAATAACTACATATAGCTTATTATTTTTGGTAAAGTTATACTGGTGATATCAATGACATTGACTTTAATTAAAATACCCAGTCAACAACAACAACAACAAAAAAGATCGATGTTGATTTAGATGGCATTTCTTTCACAGATATACATGGCAAATAATCAATTCTCACTAATTGGAGATGATTTAAAATGAATAAAATGGTTTCCTTTAGTAATCATTGAGCCTTCAGTGCTGGGACTGTTGGGTTTTTTTCAGTGCATTATTTTTCATTGATTGAGGGGTAGTGCCAGACAAGTAATTTAGTTCCAAATAACATCATTTTAAAAATATAATAAATATTGGCTTATAAAAATTGCCGTCTAAACCACAGCAACAACAAAAAAGCAACAATAGTTAGATATTATAACTTTAAATTATGATTTCATCTCAGAGCCATGCCTGGCCACAACCTAATTTTACTTTATAATTATAAACGTGTGATGTTGGTTTTTTAATTATTCTGGAGACCTGCGGAGCAATCTCAAGGGTTACTGCCAAGCTAGTGTTGTAGAAAACTCCCATTTTACTTTAAAAACATTGCCCAGTGGGATGCAATTAGAAACTTCTGGAGTCCACTCTACAGAGAGAAAAACTAATTTGGGGAGGAAAGGAAAGCGCCTTGCCTAAATGGTTATATTGACCAAAAACAGTACAATATATGGATGATGTATATTACAGAATTGTTCACCTGAAACCTATACGATTTCATTAACCAATGTCACCCCCAGTAAGTTCAATTTTAAAAAGTACGTATCCAGAAAAATAAAATAGAATAAAGTGGAATGGTATATAATTCAGGGAATGGGGCAGGGGAAGAATCACGTTCAAAGCGGCGAGACCGAAAGCAGCAAAGCAGGAAGGCTCTGAGGAGACTGAAATAAGCAGCGTGTGGTGCCACTTGGTCCCCTGGTCTGGGGAACTGTTCACTGATGGCAATGAAGCACGATACACAAAAGGGGCTAAAATGCCGAGGGGGTCGGCGAGGGAGGGAGAAGCAGTCTGACGTCACTGAGAACACAGCAGCAAACAGGTAAGAATCTTTAAGCCACACAAAAAACTCAAAACAAGATGTTTATTTCATACTTGCTCTGGGATTACACTGGACAAGTCTCATTTTCCTGCGTTTCTTCATTTATAAATACCACTATAAACACCAACCTAACTCAGATTTATTATAGGGGAGAACACACAAATAAATAGAATTGCAAAGCGCTTTGAAATAGGAGGTAAATCAGCACCCTTTCCTGGATTCCCTAAGTATCAATGATCAAACTATTTCTTTCTTCAAATATTTTCATTAGCTATTAATCAGCCAACATTTATAGCAAATCTAATAGGTTTTATGTTATATGTGGCATATTCTAAGGCATAGAAGTAGGGAAAATATAAAAATGTCCCTCTCTTTCTTTAAGTCTTGAGGTACATGACAAAAATCCCTTGCACGGATTATTCACTTTGTAAATATTTGCTGAGTTAACTTTGGTTTTCGTAGGAGAAGATTAAGGAGCATTTACTTATAAGGCATTCTTGCTAAGCAATCAGGACAAAAATCATGTATTTCAAACTGAGAGCAAACAAGCATTTCATTGATTCCACAATATGGAAGTCACGGTAAAATGAAAGGAAGACCCAAAGAGCGTTTCTCCCATACACCGAGGAACCGGATGGTGACCAGAACGGAGCACAACATCCACAGGTGGTTTTGTTTCTGGGAAAGTAAACAGAAATGTCAACCTGATTTTCCATAGCAAAAAAGAATTGCCAAATCCAAAAGGAAATTTAACTCCATCTTCCAGGGGAAAGTATTTCCTATAAGAAATAATCCAGTGGGAATTAGAATTTGCTTTTATGTGATTGAACAAATAAAAGTACATAGACTTTCATTTGAAAATTGTGTATGCATTAACATTGGGAGCTACGATTCTACACTTTTTTCTTTGACTTGGTAAATTGCCTATAAAAAGTCATCACCAGGATGGGTCATAATTTAAGCCCCATGAGAAAATCTTCATATTTATTACCAGACTACTGAGCATGTTCTGTTACACTGAGCTAATTAACTGTGAACTGCCCAAAGGGCTGCTACGGAGATGGAAGCTGCTGGCCTGGCTCACTGTTCTGTCGTTTGGGCATGGCTGTGGGGTTCTGTGCCAGGAGGACTGTCAAGTCCCTTGTATAGTTAGCTGCTGGAGTGACCAGGATATGGTCTTGTTCTAAATGCATGCTGACAACATGACTTGTGGGCTGATGTGGACAATGAATGGAGGTCAAGGCAAGATTACTGGGGAGAGCAGAAAGAACATTATTTGACCAGAGGGCATTGTAGCTAAAGCTAGGGAAAAAGGAGCCAAGACATGCAGGCTGTGGGATTTCATTATCTAGAATGGCTCACATAGCCCCAGGTCAGCGATTGATGGGGCAATCAATCAACTGCTTTAAGTGGGCACTAGCGCCTGCCAGGACTCCGAGTGCCTGGCAGGCAGTGCTGGAAACGGAAGCTCAGTGGTGTGGTCGGGTCCTCCACTGTGTGACAGGTGCCTTCTTCTCACCTGTGGCATCTTGTTTGTCCTTCAGGAGCCCTGTCGGCCCCAACGACTATGGTCAGGCCTTGAAAGGGCTTTAAAACTAGAATTTCGCCAGAGATGTAAATTCCCTTTTCACGTCCTTTCCCGCTCCTGCTCCATTCAGACTCCTCCATGTCCATCATTTTCAGCTTCCAGCCCTTCTTACAATTAAGCACATGTCCTGTCCTTGGTGAGAAGCCATAAGAACTTTGACTTATTTTTCAACAAGCCTCTTTCCAATGGACAGTTTCCCACACCCATTCACTTGATTTTTTAAAAGAAGTTAATGGTACATTATGTAAGACCGTCCAGATTTTACACTTGGTGTATTATTCTCAATTGGAAGCCTCTTGGTCCTTCTTTCATTGTCTTTGGACTTGATGCTCCCTTAATCTATTCGAAGTGATAACATAAGATTTCTAGCCTTGCTTTTATGGGAGGCAGGATGGCATGGTGGTTGAGAGTACAGACTGAGACTGCCTGTGTTCAAATCCCAGCCTTATCATTTACTAGGCGTGTGATTGGGCGACTTACTTAACTCTTCCAGGATTCCATTCCCTCTTCTGTCACTAGATGTAAGAGGTGTCTACCTGATAAGGTTCATACCTGCAAAACACTTAAAACAATGCCTGGTATTCTCCATAAACATGAGCTTGTATTACTCTCCCGGAAAAGTCTACTTTCTGACCTGTGTCTTCCAGGTTCCTATTGCCTAGTTGAGGTTCTGATGCTGCTCCTCCACCCCATCATCTCCGCCTGGTGGCTGTGATGCCCCCACATGACATTTCCTCTATTGTGGCGTAATCTTGATTGACAATAAGAACTATATTTCCTATCATGCTAAACTCTTATTTAGAAGATGGTTTCAGTGTTTCAGCAATGGGGGAAAAAAGGGTCTAGGATAAGTTTCACAACATGCATTTAATGAAAGAAAACAGGAGAATCCACATTTCACAACCCTCAGGCTAGCACTTTATCTAAATCATTCCTCTCTTCGGAAGCTTTATTAGTGTTTGTTCTTTATGGGCAGGCACTGTGCACTCGTGTTATATTCCAGATGGGGACGAGAAACAGAACATCTTTGCACTGCTCTTACCGAGTATTTGTATAGATGAACAAAGCAATTCTGATAAGAAATCAGAGAAAAGAGTAAAGCTTGGAAATGTCATAAACAAACTAAAATTTCCTGACATAAATGTCAGTGACTCTGATCTCATTAGAAATCTGCAATTACTGTTCTGCTGTTTCGATGATCAGAAAATGTATGACAAAGCTAGCTACTGTTGGATGACCCAATGATAGATTTTTCCATTCTGAATATCAGCTCAGGAACACTCTTTTAATCATGGGATGCATTTGATTGACATCCTCAGTGATAAGCAGATGGTTGGTCCCTGTTGAAAGGTCCTTGTGTGAAAACAAAAACAGCAGAGCCATGAACAAATTATCACCCAGGTTCTTGGTGGCCACACTCAAATATGGCCACCAGCCTCACAACTATACCTACAGAATCAAATCCATACCAATGTAACTTTTCAGAGATAGAACAAATATCAAGCCAATAATTGGGTTTATATATATATAAACCCAAATAATTGGGTTTATATATATATATATATATATATATATATATATATATATATATATATAGAGAGAGAGAGAGAGAGAGAGAGATCCAACCCTTGGACAAAGCAGGGGTTAGAGTCACTAATCCCTCATAATCAACAATCCTTGTAAAGCTTCTGAATCTCCAAAAATTTAGCCACAGTTGTCCCTCAGCATCCACGGATGTTTGGTTCAAGAACTGCTCCCTGCCCCACTCAATTATCTTGAATATTTACCCTTTCTAGACAACCATATGGGCTGAATTGTGTTGTTCCCCCCGCCATATTCATATGTTGAAGCCCTAACCCCCAGTACTGCTGGATATGATTGTATTTGGAGATAAGACCTTTGAATAGGTTATTACATTAAGGTGAGGCCTTTAGTCCGGGCCCAAATCCAATCTGAATGGTGTCCTAACAAGTAGAGGAAATGTAGACAAGAGAGATGGGCCTGTGTGCACAGAGGAAAGACCATGTAAAGAGCCACCAAGAGGCTGGTCATCTGCCCCACGAGGAGAGAGGCCTCAGGGGAAACCCACCCTGCCAACACATTGATTTCCAACTTGTAGCCTCTTTGGTTACCTTCTTCTACCTGTGAGAAAACATATTTCTGTAGTTTAGGCCACACAGTCTGAGGTATTTTGTTTGGCAACCCTAGAAAACTAATACAGTATCCCAATCAGCTCTTGTACCAGATTCAGTTGGTCAGCCAAGGTTGATCTCAGTTTGTATTAATTCCTCAACCTTGACAATTGACCTAGGCTGAGGCTGCAAATCCAAATAACGATAGAGCGAGGTACAAATGACTACACTGCATCAGATCAAGCCAGCTTTCTGAAGTCCCATAGTCAACATAGACTGAAGAGCCAGCCAGAGACCCTGAGTTATTTAACTTTCTGACTGTTTGGTAGCAATCTAAAACTACCATATTGACTTGAGCTGGCTGTGATGGTGTTCCCTCGATCTTGAACACCACCTCATCTAGCTCTGTGTTCACCTACCCCTCCAATGTCTCAATGGGCATTTGAGAAGTCTGCAATGAATCAAGGGGCTTTTAGCCCTGAATTGTTTCAAGAAACTAATGGCATCTGTATTTTTTCCCTAGGGCTGCTATCTGAAATCAAAGTGCCAGCAGGGTGATGCCCTCTCTGAAGGCTCTAGGAAAAAGTCTATTCTGTGCCTGTCCCCTAGCTCCCAGTCTTACTGGCAACCCTTGGCATTCCTTTGCTTGTAGACATATACTCCTGGCTCTGTCTCCATCATCACATGGTTCTACGTCTCTCTTTGAGTCTCTTCTTCTCACTCTTATAAGGACACCACTAATGCTGGATTCAGGCTCCTTCCTTCTCTAGTTATTGTCTCATATTCACTACTTACATTTGCAACAACCCAATTCTCAGATAAGGTCATATTCTGAGGTTCCAAGAGAAATAAGAGTCCAGTGCAGCACCTAAAAAGAGCAGATATCCATGCCAGATATTGACACATGATTGACAAGATCCGAGGTGCATTTTCTTTGCAGCATTTGAACAACTGTGTGTCTCGTTTCTCAAACGCGAGCTTGGATAAGGACCATGAAAAGCTAAACAACAAAGACTGGAAAGACGAGTCAGCACTTACAGGAAAGAAAATAGAAAAGAAGAAACTGATTCAGGAAATAACTGCACAAAATTTTCTGCAGTCTCCTTATTTTAAAAATATCCTTTATACCACCAACTGTAAAAGTTAGCCCTAGCTTAACCGTTTAGAGTAATAAAAAAAAAAAAAAAAAACAGGTGATTCTAGGGCATAGTCATCTACTGAGTTTTGTGAAGCCAGCGGCAGAGCGAGTCTCTCCTGACCTGTGGTTGACTTTCCCAGCTCAGAGCCCCAGAACAACTTGTTAAATTTTCTGAAACTTACAACTCTCCCCGAGACCTGTTAACCTGTCCTTCCAAGCGCGTGCAACTCAGAGCTTGCGACTAGAAGACAATTTTTTTTCTCTGAAAATGTTTCAGCCAGTTGTAAGTGCTAAGTCTAAATCCTTCTCAAAATGATTCACCTCAGGGAGCCATCACGCTTAAATGTCTACTGACTTAGAAACCACTTTCCCCTGAGTCGACATCTACGTTAGGCAAACAGAGGCCAGGGCTCATGAAAATGCTGCAGTCATGGCTTTGGCAGCTTTGCAATGACCCTTTAAAGCAACATGCATCTTCTTGCAAACTGTTCATTCAAACTTGCCTCTTTCCGCTACAAAGAGCTGTCTCTGGGTTCTCTGACATAAGGACCCTTCCCAGGCCAACTCCCAGTTTGCTCCTAGATTTTTATTGTTTGATTTCCTACGTTTTTAGTGCCCAGCCCCCTCCCATTTTATGGTATTTTCCATCCACTTTCTAATCCACCCTTTTGGACAATGTATGTATTTAGCAATTAGTCATTTTCTATGAGTGCTCACCCAGGCAGAACTGCACTGATATGCAATATGCTGTTATCAGGGGGAACTTGATTCCCAGATATTCTCTCTCGCAGCCCCACGTCACATCAATGGTCCTTACTATGTCTATTTCCTCATTCCCATAACTCCTCCACTCACTGAAATCCAACATCGGTCCCCACTGGTCAGCTGAAACCACCCTCTCACTGTCACTTGATGCCATTGAAGATTTTCTCTATTCACATCCACACACCATTTTTGGTTTATTCTCCTGAGTTATGGGTTCGCTCCTCTGCTACTTACTCTCTCTTTCTCGTGCTCCTAAATAATAGCTCATGGTATGTGTTAGTCCACATATATTTATTGAGCACCTACAGTATATCATGTATTTTGCTGGATTCTGGTGGCAAAACAGAGTAAGACAGATGTCGTCCCTATTCTTGTGGAAACTGGAACTTCTGAGACCCTGAACACCTCCTAAGTGATGTCCCATAGCTTTAGTTACTGCCTATGAATTGAGCATTTTTAGATTAATATATTAAGTCTTGCACAACCCACTACACTCTATGCTCACACTCATTCTCACATATCCATGGCTGCCAATTCCACCTCCTACCTAACACCCCGACTTGCCTCCTCCCATTAAAAGTAGTGTTTAAACCTTACTGCGACTGTTCACTTGCAAGCCTCAATAATATGCATTTTTTGTTAAGTGCTTTTAACTGGTCTCCCATCTCTGGATTAATTTGCTCCTAATAACTCCATGTTACCATCAGAATGATTCTAAATTGTAAAAAAAAACCTAAAATATGAAACCAACATACATCACTTATTACAAAGCAAAGCAATCAAACAAAGGGAAAATAAACAAAAGGTCACCATACAAAGGGTGAAAAAATAAACTACAACCTGTGAGAAAATTTTTGTGACATAAAATGGGCAAAAGATTAATAGTCAGAAATCATAAAGAACTGCATATCCACAAGAAAAAAAGTAACCTGACAGAAAATGAGACGAATTGGCTAAAAATTTCAGAGAAGATTACCAATGATGACCAATGCCACATGAAGAGATATTCCATCACATTGGTTATCAGGGGAACACAAAACCACAGAGATCCCCTTCACACTTAACAGATTAGCAAAAGTTTTAGGTTAATTAGTGCCAAGTGCCATTTGCATAAGAAACAACATAAATTCTCCCCACTGCTGGTGGCAGTGTAAATTGACTTAACCACCTAGGAAAAAAAAGTTTCCTAGCAAAATTAAATATGGGCATGATCTACCTCAATCTAGCCACTCCATTGCATACTCTAAATTCTTTTTTTAATTATTTATTTATTTTTAGAGAGAGGGGGAGGGAGAAAGAGAGGGAGAGAAACATTGGTGTGCGAAAGGTACCTCAATTGGCTGCTTCTCACACGCCCCCAAATTGGAGAGCCAACACACAACCCAGGCATGTACCGAGTGGGAATCAAACTAGCAACCTTTCAGTTCACAGGCTGGCACTCAATCCACTGAGCCACACTCTAAATTCTTTATATTGGAAGAGCATGCTTAGAAACACAATGCATAAAAAATTGAAATCACCCAATGCCCATCAACTGTAAAGTTATGAAATCAAAGAAACTATGAAAGTTATAATATATCCTCATGAGAGAATTCTACTCCTAAAAGTATATTCTTAAAAGGAAATTTCAAAAAGATAATACTTGTCAATTAAAGCACACCACAAAGGACTACACATAGAGTAATTCCACTCACAGAACTTCAAAACCAGGCAAAAGCTATGTGGAAGTTTAGGGGTGTGGACTTGGGAGAGTGACACAATATTGAGCATTGTGATGAACCCTGGGAGAGGAGGAGGGGGTTGCAACCAGGAGGAGCAGACTGGGGGCTTCCGGGCCATGATAGTGTTTGTTCTATTATGATTTAAGCCCCTTACACATGATTCCACTTAATTTGATATAAAGCCATATTTTGCGTTGGAAAAAAAAACACCATCAGTGTTCAGTGTCTGTTCTCCACATTTCCTGTCATCCTAAGATTCACAGGCATGAGTTTTCTGCCAACACCACACACACACACACACACACACACACACACACACACACACACACACACCATGGTTCACCCTCATTATAATACAATTTTCCAGTTAGTCTTAAAAACTATTTACCTTTAATCTTCTCTGATTCTGTACCTGCTACCCATCTGTCTTAGGATGTTCCCTCCTCCCTATTTGCTCACCCTTGGGGGAGTTACTTTAAATGGACTGTCTCTGAAAAACTTTTGCCAGTCCCAGCAGGCAGGGAGAATCATTTTTCTCTTTTGACCTCCCGATACACTCTGTTTAGTGTTCTGCTGCTGCTTTCTTTAAATCATGTTAAAGGCATTCAGGTGACTCCTTCCCCTGTCCAGCCAGATCATGAGTACAGAGGTATTAACTCTTGTTTATCTCTTTTAAATTCTCATTTCTATTCTGGCATTTGGTAAGTGTTCATCAAATTATTTGATTTGAATAAAGAGAAAGGAAAATAATTGCAACATTTGAAACAGCATATGATCAAGTTCTTTGTTGCAGAGTGATACAAAATTCACTATCATTCACAGGGAAAATCTTGTAAAATACAGAAGCAGTGTATTTAGAATAATGGGAAAAAAGATTACAAAAAAATTGAATATATCAGGGACCAGAGTGCTTGGCAGAGAGGGGGGTAAGGAATTAGGAGACATGTGATCCTGTCTTACACAGAAGACAAAGGGAAAACTTGAAAAGGTCAGAGAGTTGGTACTTCACATACACAGTGTCCTCTATAAAAGGATGACTTGAGACACAGTCTCAAAGATAACAAACTCTAGAACATTTTCCATAAAGAATGAGACTTGAGTTTTTGAGTGCTAGAGCTAGAAAAGAAAAACGTGAAGGAGTGCGTTCCGAGGAAGGCGGGCAGCAGCCCCGAGATGCAGGGCGTATGGAGGATGCCAGTCCGCATCAGAAATGACCATGTGCCCCAGACCGAGAATCATGTGTTTCCGAGTCACTAAAGAGGGCAGGAGTTCCAATGGACACACTGTATACCTCCAGTGGAATGGCCGATGCTTATTAACTCATCAGAAAAAGTCAGAGAGTTGATCGATTTCATCATGTAAGTTTTACACAAATAACACCAAAGTAGGAAACTGATTTAGTGGTTAGCTTCTACTTCGTGGTAGTATTCCAGCACCTCGTATTTAAACTACAATGTGATTTTCAAATATTATATACGCTTAATTCAAAAGACACTGTTTTATGTGACTTAACCTACCTTTGAAACCTGAAGATTTGCTACAGGGCAAGATGTTTATTTTAATGCATATTCATGACAAAAATGATTAGAAACCAGGGAGTCCAAACCATTCTGTATTGTAAATCTTAAAAGTTCTCATCACAAGAAAAAAACTTACCATTATTTTCTGGTGATGGATGCTGACTAAACTTATTGTGGTAATCAGTTTGCAATATATACAGATATCAAGTCTTTATGTTGTACACCTAAAGCTAATACAAGGTTATATGTCAATGGTATCTCAATTTTAAAAACAAAAAATGTTTTTAAATAGTTAAAAGTGAAATCATAGGATTTTAAACAGAGATAATCTACCAGTGATAAAATGAGACCTATGATGTCTTTGAATGCATTCCCTTGGCCAGTCTAGTCTTCCTCAACAGGAACGGTATGCTTCAGTATACTGAACAGTAATAAAGAGAGAAACCATAAATATGAGTATATTATTATCAGCTGACTCTTTCAAAGCATTTTCCAGTGGCATCTTTTTTCTTTCATGGTATAGATTTTCAGGGAATCAACATCATCCAAAAGCTCTTGTTTGTAACATAAACTGTGCTGTCGGGGGACATATGGCATCAAAGAAAGCCTCATAAAATGAGTGCCTGTTACTCTTCGAGATTTCAGTCAGTATGCATTACAAAAGCATCTGCAGTTGATAGTACTTTAATAACCTTTTGGTAGAAGTCAGCAGTTCCCAGAAGGCACGAGCTTTATTTTGCTTTTAAAAGAAGACATGGAAACGTGTCCACCAGAACTCATGGACCACGTCTTTAGAGATAATAAGAGACTAGTTAAAAATTTTTTAGACCTTGTTGACTAGGCTGTCAGGGAATGTTCCCAGGAAGGTACTCTCTTCCTCTTATTTATGTTGTTCTTTTCCACTCTGAGACTCATACACAACAATTCAGTTTGATCCACTGAGTTTTAGCCACAAGATTAATTTCTAACATCGTTACTGGAATGCCCAAGACAGCTGTGGCTATGGGCAATTGGTATAACTGTTCATATAATCAAAACCTCCCAAAGGTGCCCTAGCATGACTCCTCAAGACCCAATATATAAAATGATCTGCCTTAGTTTTATACAGTGATGTACTGGCACTTCATCCAAATGGGAGCTTGGCTCTTGCACAGATCATTTGGCACCGGAACTCAAAAGATTGTTCCATAACTACAGACAGCTCCCCAAACCCCACTGTGCCACAGACTCATTAAAAGGATGACCGACAGGCCAAGCAGAGTAGGCATGACCGATGCTCACCTAGTACCGTGTACCATCCAAATAGGGATTTTAGCCATTTGTGGTCGCTTGATAAATCTTTAATATTTGTGCCTACATTTGAACTTAAAGATTCTATGACATGAAATATGCTCGAAACTTGTCCTGTGTCTTCATTGTAATTTACATATTGTGTTAGATTTGCTGGTTCATTCACATGAGAATTTTGTCCTGGTTTATTGTGAGGCTTCTGGTTGAAGGCCACTTTGTTATTTTCATCACACCTCGCTATTTTCTTTTTTGGTGAAAAAAGAATGCAGGCCCCGAAAATGCAGTGTAACTGAATCAACCCCACTGATAAGCAGACTGTCTCAAAGATATGTTTTCCATCCAGCTGGGGTGTCAAAGACTAGAAATACTGTTTCAGGTGTGAGGATAAAATAATAAAAATCATTCTTAAGATAGTGTCACCTTGCTATGTGAGAAATTTGGAAGCTGTTTTCTACCTCTGTCATATAATAGATCTATATTATAAGTTGGAATAGAAAGAATTTTTACTACATTTATTTAGAGAATTTGGCTTACTTTTTCTGGAAATACACACAAGCTCCAAACATTCGGTAGCAGTTTCACATCAGTTAGAATTCTGTGTGTTTGACCTCTACTTTTGGAAAGATAGAGTAGAAGTACCTTTCCCTGTCCCTCCCAGTAAGTACAGCTGAAAACTCTGGACATTTTACATATGAAACGAACATAAGAAGACTCTGAAAGGTGAAAAAAAGAAGTCAGGCCAGCCAGGGAGCTTGGGTCCCAAGAAATGACATAGTGGTGAGATCCCGGGTGCGTTTATTTGTTTGTTTTTGTCTCATATATCCCAGATTTGGAACTGGAGAAAACAGCAACCCAGAAATATCAATGAGCTTAGACATTTCAAAAATCCCACCAAAAACTTGCTTTCTCAAGCCAAAGCCCAAGAAAGGGGCAGCCTAGCAAGAAAGAAGCTTTTAGGCAATCGCCTCACACCCGCTTCCAACCACCCCCAGCAATACCGAGTGATGGGAATTCACCCTCCTCATTGCTTGCGTGGTGTCAGGGGAGCCTTGCAGAGAAACAAAGACTTTCACTGCCACCAGGCACTAATGAGGGAGGACCCTGTCCAACCACCCCCCACTGCCCACCACAACAAGGCCCCCTGGCCCCCTCCCGGCCACAGTGATATCTGAGGAGGCCTAGTGAGGACCCCGAACTCCCAGACCTGCCAAGCAATAATGAGGAGACCCACCTCCCATCTCAGCCCCAAGGCTCATGCCAGTGGAAGCCAAGTGGAGAATGTGGATGTCCATCCCCACCTGGCAACAATGAGGCTGTGACCCCCTCCGCTTTCCCTGCTGGAATGGTGTCAAAGGAAGCCAGGAAAACAGAAGATTTCAATAAGACTCATGGTTCCCTAACATAATACCCTGAACGTGTAAATTTTATTCCACGTATCACTGTCATACCAAGAACCAGGAAAATCACAAAGTAAATGAAAAAGAGACAATCAAAAAATGCCAAAACCAGCGTGAAGGAAATGTTGGAATTATCTGACAAAAAAATGAAAAGCAGCTATTATAAAAATGCTTTAAAGACCAATTACAAACACACTTGAAATTAGTGAAGAAATAGTCTCAGCACTATTATATAAGGAAGAATCAAATGGAAATTTTGAGAACTCAAAAACATAACTGAAATTTCAAAAATTCATTGGATGACCTCAAAAGTAGAATGGAGAGGAAAGAAGAAAGGATTAGTTAACAAGGACAAGGGAAATTATTCAATCTGAACAACAGAACAGAGAGAAAATACACTGAGAAAAAAACTTCCAGCTTCAGAAACCTGTGAAACTATGAGAGAATATCTAACATTCTTGTCACCAGAAATGCAAAAAGAAGGGAGGAAAAGAGATGGTACTAAAAAAAACAGTCAAAGAAATAATATCTGAAACCTTCCTCAGAATTATGTAAAAACTTTTCTTCTCCTTTATATGACGAATACTGTAGGAGACAGTTCTGCATGGCATGGGCCCAGCTCCCACTGGGAGATGCACAGGACCCACAGATAGGTTCTCCCGTGGGGGATCAGGCCTGCTGTGTACCTAGGCTGCTTTGAGTCTTGCTTTTTGCTAAAAGCTTCCTCACCTGGATTTGTGGCAAACATTTACTGCAAAGTAACTTCCTAAAAACCATGCTAAACTTCCTAGAACCAGTGTAACCAGTTCAACCACTTTTGCCTTTTCATTTGCAAATATCCCTCTCCTGTGATGTGATTAGCAGCATTGGCTCCTTTGTTTTCTGTAAAAGGTAACCACCTAAAGTGAACCTGTGCACAGTAAATGAGGACCATCATGTAACCGAGAAACCCAATAAAGGCCAGCCCCAGCAAGGGCCGTGGCTTTTGCTCCCCTTGAGAGAAAAGCCATGCTGTCCCTTTTCCTCCACCGGACTCAGTAGTCCCTGTGAATGTCTCATTTCATCCATAATGACTCGGACACTGAGGGCCAGTGTCCGCATCAGAATACCTGATCTGACTAAATTATTCCGATTTCATTTGTTTGTTTTGAAGTTAACCTCAGCTTGTCTCAGCCAGCACCTTTTCATGGTGTTCTTTCCCACAGATAAAACGCATTGATTCAAAATGAGTTACATTTATGGAATACGTGCAAATAAGAAAGTATAAATCTATTGGTAGTCAATAATATATTCACATAAATTTAAATGGATTTGAAAGCATAAGAACAACATAAATTAAACCAAACAGAAAAGCCAAGGCAGAAATAATAGCCTAGAAATCTATATATAATCTGATGACTAAGAAAAATACAAGTTGAAATTTTAAAATTGCAACAGAACAAATATGAGACTTCTTTTCTACAATATCAAATAAATGCCTTCATGGTTTTTTTTTTACTCTTTGGATCTCTGGTTGGGAGTTATACATAGTAACTCACTCAAAGAGCTTATTAAGAAAAAAATAGCAAGAACAAATCAGTAGTAATATTTATTGAGCATTCCCTATTACCAATTGCTATTTTAAGTAATTTAAACATATTAATTAATACAGTCCTTGCCACAGCCCTATCACACACTAGTATTATCCCATCTTATGGATGAATGATGTGAGGTAGAGGATGGGTAGGAAACCTGCCCGCAATCACAAAGCCAGTAAGTGACCCAGGCCGTCTGAGCCCTGACACTGCACACAGAACCAGTAAGGTATTGTGTCTTGAAAGAATCAAGGAATATGGAACATGAAAAGAATTTTTAATAACTCTTTTTACTAACAAAGACATAAAAAAGTTTTCAAAAAATAAATCATCTTTGCCTTGGCCAGCTGGCTCAGCTGCTTGGAGCGTTATATCATATACCAAAAGGTTTCAGGTTTGATTCCCAGTCAGGGCATGTATCTGGGTTGCAAGTTCAATCCCTGGTCAAGGTACACAAGGGAAGAAACTAATTTATGTTTCTTTCTCACATTGATTTTTTTTCTGTCTCTCTCCTTTCCTCTCTCTCTAAAATCAGTGAATGTATCTTTGGGTGAGGGTGTATATATCTATATGACATATATATGTGCTTTAAAGAATAATGAAAATATTAAGTACAATGCATTTATACCCAAATAATTGAAAACAAATTACTGGAACTAGTAGCCTAGAAATATCAGCTATAAAGCGATAAAGTACCAAGGAAATAAACAAAGGCTTTCCTATTTTGTCACCTCAAATCCTTACTTGTGAGAGCAGATACATTTGTATCCACCATTTCAGGTCAGACCTGCCAGGAATACAGATGATAGAAAGGTTAACACTGAATGTAGCAGTTGCCAAAATAATTAATATTTTCAAAATGACTAGGGAAATTGATAGAGGAACTCTTTTAATAAAAAGCACTATTAATAATTATAGGGTTCACCTTACATGACAGTTGGAACATCTATGAAGAAAATTATATGCAAATTTACTCCAAGACTAGTGTTCAGGGACACTGGTACATTTAAGAAGTAGAATACCATTATAATTTATTCCTCTATAGAGATGCTCTTGATATGATATAGTAGTATGATTGTCTTCAAGAAAATGTTTTTTCTATTGCTCAAATAGAGTTGCCTTCATTTTCCACCCTGCCCCATGCCTCCCCACCTCCCACCCTCAATCCTACCCCTTTGGCTTTCTCCATGTGTCCTTTATGTATGTGCCTTGATGAGCCATCCCCTACCTTCCCCCATTACCCCTCTCCCCACTCCCCTCTAGTTACTGTCAGTTTGTTCTTTATTTCAGAGTCCATAGTGGAACCTAATCAATAAAACAAACAAGCAAGAAAATGGTCTTTATCCAACCCTGGAAGAAGTTAGAATTTCCACATTTTCAAAACTCTCCAATGGAATTTTTTCTCTCTAATTCATACCAAAGTGTGCATGACTAATAGAAGATGAATGTGTTACTTCTCTCAGATATAACTTCCTTTTACTAGGACCGATTCTAAAAAAAAAAAAATCTAGTTAAAATGATGAATGTGCCAATATGAAATGTAAGACACCAGCCAACAGGTAGTAGAAAATTTGGGGGTTCCCCCAGGAGCCCTCAAATCACAATTTCAGAGAGTGCTTGAATTTCTGTATAAGGCGGATACTATGCACACCAGATATATTGAGCTAGAGGGATTTTTCCAAGAAAGATGAGGCAAGAATAATAATAAACTCTCAGAGAGGAAAATGAACCATGATGAAGTTTACTGAACTAGGAGACAGAATGATTTTTGAGTTTGCTGTGATTTGGTTATTGACATATTTTGCAATTATGTGAACCATTGCTTTCTTCCTGCATAACATGAGAAATAAAACCCTGATGGTGAGGTTGACCTAAAAACAATGAATAATGGGAGTAAGCCATCCATTGCTCCAGCAAAGATTTATTGAACACTTTCTCTGGCTAAGAAGCTCATGGCCAAGAAGAATAAAGCACAGTGATTTTTTAAATAAAAACTTTAAGAATGTGACAATCTCTATGGAAAAATATATGTATGAAGTACCTACCATGGGAATACAAATAAAAGAGAAGTAGATTGCCTGAGTTGTGGATTCAGTGAAAACAATAATGAAATACAACATGATGCGTGTCTTATGGAATTTGTCTAATTAGACAAATTATAGAGAAGAGTTTTGTTTTTTTTTTACAGAATAACATGTGGAAGGGCATAAAGATGTTAGAATCCTTGCAGTATTTTAAGAACTGCAAAGCATAATGCAGTGTGATGAAAACATAAGCAGCATCAGACTCAGGGGAAAAGTTGGAGGTGAGTGGAAGAATCCAGGTGTAGACGTGCCGCAAGGAAGTGGCTAGTGTGCTCCAGTGAGCAATTCGACCTTGGTTCTCTGCAGTTGTTGGAAAGGTCACTCAGGACAGTACAAGGGGGGAACCAAAAAACCCTGGAGTTAACTGTTGGAGGGCGGGCCACTTGTAGTATAAGCTTCCCTGCTAGGTGAGTGTTCTAGGAGCCCATCTGGATCAGTGCACTAGCTGGCATTGTTGTGAGAGGCTGTGTTTGGCTTCAGTGAATTTTTTATGAAGATTCTTTCAACATGTTGAAGATTCTTTCAACATTCTTTCAGTGAAGATTCTTTCATCATGCCCATTGCATGATGGGTAATTTACCAGTGCACCTGCCCACACTGCACTGAGTGTTCAGCAGTTTTTAATCAAAAACAACATGAGCTCCCTGCCTCACACTCCCTATTCTCCCAATCCACCCCCCCCCCACCCGAGTGGCTTTGTTTTTGTTTCTCTGGGTGAAAAATGTCCTCTGGGAAACATTTTGCCCATGTGGAAGAGGTGAAACAAAAAGTGGCAGAAGCATTTTAAAAGGCACTAAAATTGACAAGTTCAAACACTGTTTTGAACAGTGGAAAAAACATCTTAATAGGTGTATTGCATCAAATGGAGAGTACTTGGAAGGTGACTGAATTTAAACACATAAGAATAAATACACAATTTTTCTATAAATAAATTGTACTTTTTGGGTCCCCCCTCATATTAAGCAAGAGACAGGAAACTAGAGTCTGCAGGTCAAATCTGGTCCATCACCTGTTTCTCTGCAACCTGTGAGCTAAGAATACTTTACATACTACATACTTTTAAAAGGGTTTTAAACATGAAAAGAAGAACAATATTATAATTGTAATACAAAATTCTTGTCCCACGAAAATTATATAAAATTCAAACTTAGTGTCCATAGTTAAAGATGCATTGGAACATAGAGATGCTCATTTGTTTACATATTGCCCATGGCTGTTTTCATGTATCAAGGGCAGAGTGAAGTAGTTAAGACGGGCGGTATGGCCGCAAAGCCTGAGCTGGGTACCATCTGGCCTGGATAAGAGAGGTGAGGTAGAGAAGAGACTGAAATCATGAGAACATTGGTAAGAAGGCTATGGCACTGGTCCAGGGAGTGAGGACCTACACCGGGGCAGGTGACAAGTGGGGGAAATGCATATTTGAGAGCCTTCCAAGGAGCATGCCCACCAAGACTTCTTGACAAATTGGTCAAAAGAGATGGCGGAAAAGAGATGAACCAAGCATGTGCAGATGTATAGATAGATACGCCATAGACATCTGTGGATAGAACAGTGGCACTACCCAAACTAAAGCTTGTAGGAAGGAGAAGAAAAGGAAGATGGCTAATTAATTTTATGCATGTCAAATATGGAGTTGCTGTAGAGGCATCTTTCTTTACCATTTATTCTTTGCCTTGCTGGTGAACCAGAAATTGTCGACCCTTCCTCAATTGTAAACTTTTGTCACCTGTAGGCTGGGCTCTGCCAGGCCTATCCAGTGCCTCAGCCAAGGGCCCCAGGTCTGTCCATTTACACAGGGTTTCCTTCCTACCTGGAGTCTGTCTTCCTCTAAACTGGGGTGCTGTGTGCACACAAAGCCACAGCTTCTGCCTGAGGTCCTTCCTTTATATTCTGACTTCGGGCCACTGGTTTTTAGCCCCCACTCTATGAAGCTGTGGAGTGTCTGGCCATGAATGAATATTATGAGTGTGGAGGCTCGCTACCCCCAACTCTCCACCCTATTCAACAAGGCCCTTCTTCCGGGGTGCATCACACCCGGGGCCCTGCATTTCCATGGAACCCCAATTCTCCTGCCAATTGACATAAAAACACCAAGAATGCCCTTTGTAACCAGAACTTCCTATTGCAACTTGCAATCTTCATTGACAGATGACTTTTTGTTCAATCTCACTGCTTTTTCCTGATTTGCTCGATCGCTCGTATTGAATACGTCTTTTCCTGCAAATTATTCCAGCTAACGACATTTCCATTTTAACTGGATTATGTGGCTCAGAAATCACTCTTCCAAGAAACCTTTCCAACCTCAGCCTCCTCTCGCAGGCTCAATGGCTTGACCCAGCCCTCTGCCTCCACGGTTCACTCCATGTGGGCAGCGCTCTTCACCCTGAATGTGTTTCTCCTTACTCGTCTGTCTCTCCCACTAGGCTGACACCACTTTAGAACAAAGATGAATTCTCGTCCGTCCTAACACCCAGCGGGGTCTGGCAAACAGGCACTTTTCATTTTTTTTCCTTGAGTTAATAGCTGCACCAACGACATGGCTGACATTTCCCGAGCACTGACTGTGGACACAGCCCCGTGCCAAGTGCTCTGCACGCAGACACCCCTCCAGTTCCAACAGCCACCTCGGGATGTAGGTGCCTTAGTCATTTTCATTTGACAGTCCCCATTTTACATATGGGGAAACCCAGGCTCTCCAGCTTGCGCTCTGATTAAGAAACGGATGGGTGGATGGATGGATGGATAGACAGATGAATGGAAGGATAGACAAATAAACATGTATTAGAGCATATGTGAAAGTTACGGGATATGGATGAAATATACGATGTAAAAACATGTTTATTCTTCTCAATGCATATGAGTAACCATAATGCCAGTTAGAAAGTGATAAAATACATTAGAGAGGTGTATATAAAATGCTACGGTCAGTCAAAGTGAAGCTGCTTCCAGCCAAGACAATTTTGAAAAGCTTGATGAGCACCATTTGCTGTTCATTCATTCATTTACTTATCAACAAACATGAGTCCAGTGCACAGAACCAACTGGGTATATGCTGAAGATAAAATGTGGCAAGTTATTCTAAACATTTGATGGTTAAAAAAACAGACAAAATTACTCTTTTTAAGTGGCCAGAAAGCAATTTATTTCCTGTGGTTTCTAAGGCCGGAAAAGCCAATTTCCCATTTGTTCTCAAGGGACCACTCTAGTGAGCACTTCCAGTTTTATAGCTGAAAGCTGCCCCGCTCCGCAATTTCAAGGCAGCCCTGAACATTGTTAAAATAATCTGAAGCTATGGAGAGACATGCTAATTATTCTGAGTAGTAGTGTTTCTCTTCATTGTGTAAATTAGTGGAGATAGAAACAGCAGCAGATTTCTGAGAGATCTGTCAACTGTTTTTTTTTCTGCTTTGCTTACTGGCTTATCAATGAAGAAGGAAGAAGGCTTTGAGAACCAAGGAGAGATAGAGAGGGACATCTGTAGGGAAGACGTCTCATCGGGTCTCCAGACGCTCTATCAATGGAAGCCAGCCTGGAAGAGATTGTGTTGATGTCCCGTGACAGGCATCGCTGATGGCCTCCAGGAGTGGGTTACCTGACATCCAGTTTAAATATCCTCCTTCTGCAAAGTGTCATGGTCATTAACATGTGCTCATTCTCCAGAATCCCTGTTAGGTAACAGATGGCTTTGGGCCAGTATTCAGGGGAAACCTACAGAGCATTGCGGAGTAGCTGAGCAGAGAAGGACAAACAACCAGGACCAAAACCCCGCCCCCACCCCCACCCCCAGCACTCACTGACTAACAGAATGGAGGCTGGACCTCTTAGTCCTGCTGGGGTTGCTGTGGCTGTTACATTTGCACATTAAAGGAAGGGATGGCTCCATTGAGCTGGAAAACCTTGAAACACTGCGGTTCTCAGAAATGATGTAATGTGGTCTGTGCTTTCAAAGGACTCGCTGCCTTGGGCCTTGATAAATGAGCACAGTTGTAACTCCTTCTGGGCGGGTGGGAAGGTAGAAGTGTACAAAGATAAGAAAGTGGAAAATCCCAGAGCACGCAGCGTTTGGGATTTGTTTTTCTTTCTTTTAATGGGAAGAATAAAAGGGTTTTCCCTGTACCAAAAAACTTACTTAAAATGAACTTTCAGAATCAAATCCATTTCTAACCTGGGGCCTTGCTGCATAATTAGAAAAACAAAATGTGCTAAGTCCTCAGAGATGCATGGCCAGAAGAGACATTTCCACTTGAGAGATAAACATGTGGACAAAGGATTATTTTCAGTCCTTAATTTGCAATCAAGAAGGAGGTGGCATATTTTAATTTCACAAATATCTATCATTATCAAGCATGTACAGCCTTCATCTACAAGTATATTTTAAAATGTTTAACCATAAATACCTTATTTAACTGACTCATATGATTGCAGTCAATACTGCATGTTCAAAGACCCTTCTAATGCTAACATTTGCCTAAAACCAATGAAATTATAAATATGATGGTAACAAATATCTTGTATTTACAAAAATATCACTTTTAACAATGTTAAAAACATTTGCATAGATGTAGTTCTTACATTCAAAAAATCTCTTGTTATAATTTCTCAAAATCCCTGAAAAATGGGTTGGGCAAGAGACATCTCAAGCTTTCAAAAGAGGAAACTGAGGCATAGAAGTTAAAAGATTGCCTCTGACTCCAAAAACTATTTACTGATTTTATCTCCCAGTTCCTAAAGCAGAGCTTTTGCTTATATCTCAAAATGTTTTTTTGTGTTTATAATAACCCCTAGAGTCCTCTGCATTTAAAAAATATCCCTACTAATCAGATCACTTAAATTATGAATTTGAATTAATTCAACTTTTAAAGAAATCAGACCTGTCTTTGGTAGTGTTCACCTATCAATTCAAGCGATGTCATAATTCTGGGAGACAAGCAGAGATGGGGGATAGACACATTCATAATCTGGAAATATGGAAGAATTAATCTGTTGATAGCTAACAAATGTTTATATTCCAAATCAATAGTGTTTGACATGCTCTGTTAGTTGTGCATAGGAGAGGAAACTATGAGTTTTAAAACATTGCCTTTAGCCAAAGAAAGAATGTCAGACACAATTTTTTTGGTTATATTGTATCCCTGAGAAAATCCATTATCTCCAGAGGCTAATAATAAACAAGAAAAAATAGACTTAAATTGATTTAACAAAAAAAGTGGGGAGGGACTTCTGGTCAAGATGGCATCATAGGCAGACAGGGCTCACCTCTTCACACAACCATATCAAAATTACTAAAATATAGAGCAGCCATCACTCAGAACCATCAGAAACTGAGTTGAATGGAAGTCAGACAACTATGAAATTAAAGAAACCACATCCATCTAGAGCGGTAGATGGGCACAAACCTACTGGTCAAGCTGGCCCCACACCTGCCTGTGGTGGATAAAAGTTTGGGAGGGATATCTTGGGAATGAGGAGTCCCAGACCCATGCCAGGCCCCCCAGCCCAGGGTTCTAGTGATAGGAAGATAAGTCCCCATAAGTTCTGGCTGCAAAAACCAGTGGGGATTGAGTCAATGGAAGAAACTGCTGGAGACCAAAGCAGTTCCTCTTAAAGAACCCACGAAGACTCACCTACTCAGACTCACTCCCGCTGAGCTCCAGCACTGGGGTAGCAGCTTGAAAGGCAGCAGTGGTACACAGGGAGAGACTGACATGTCTGACATCAAGGTGAGCAGAGGCCAGTGTCCCTTTTCTAAACCCTCGCTCCACAGAGCCAGCAAGCTGGTGCCATGTCTGAGGCTCCATCGACCTGGCTAACACTGTTTGACTAGTCTTGGAGATCCCCAGAGACTCCGCCTCATCCCATTTACGAGCCCACCCAAGCTGCTTTCCTACATGAATGGCTGGTCTTGGCGCTTGTTTCACAACTTCCCAAATCCTATCAAACAAGCAACAGCTGGCCTCAGTGAGTACCAGGCCCAGCACTAGCAGCAGCCAGCCTAGATTCACAGCTCGGATTTGCCTAGGAATCTCCAAACCCAGCATAAGTAATAGCCATCTCAGATTGTTTCATAGCTCATGCAGGGTACCCCAGGCAAAACACAGATTGGGGCTGAACTTGGCCTGCATCACCTGGGAAACACCAAGGCCAACATACCCAATGGACTGTTACAGACTACACTGGAGCACCACTACCCTGCTGCTGCACAGCTGATCCTCCACAGAGGGCGGAGGTGGGTGGTAAGTGGTCACAGCCAGTCCTTGCAGCTGACTGGCCTGGAAAAATCCCTCTCATTGATCTGCCAACAGCAACCAAGGCTCAACTACAAGAGGAGGAGGTACTCAGCTCACATAAAGGATGCACCTCAAGTCACCAGCTTGGGTGATAGGGGAGGCTGTGCCACTGGACCCTACAGGACACCTACTACATTAAACCACACTACCAAGACATGCAATCAAAGCAACTCTGCCTAATACAGACAAACAAACACAGGGAGGCTGCCAAAACCAGGAGACAAAGAAACATGGTCCAAATGAAAAAACAGATCCGAGTTCAAGAAAAAGAGCTAAGTGAAATGGAGATAAGGAATCTACAAGGTGCAAAGTTCAAAACATTGGTTATAAGGATGCTTGAGGAACTTAGTGAGGACCTCAACAGCGTAAAAAAGATCCAGTCAGAAACGAAGGATACGCTAATTGAAATAAAGAACAATTTACAGGGAAATGACGGTAGAGTGGATGAAGCTGAGAATCAAATCAATGATATGGAATGTAAGGAAGCAAAAAACAACCAATCAGAACAACAAGAAGAAAAAAGAACCCACCCACCTCTGAACCTCCAGTGCCAGCCTAGGAGTTTGGTGTCTGGTTGGCCCTTGGTAAATCATTCTGAATGCATTAATGAGGTGTTCTGGTTAAGTGAATTACCAGACTCATTAAAATTTATGTTATGAACACTATGTGGACGGCCCGTTTTTAAGGAATTGGGATACGCGCAACTGCATTCAGCCCCAAAGCATTTCTGATCATTTTCTTTTATCACTTGAAATATTCATGAAACTCTTTAGAGTCACCGTGTGCCTCAGGGCTGTTGTTAGGGACAGCGTTATTGCACAGAGCTGAAATAGTTTTTAATGTTCAGGCTGTCCACAGTTTAATAAGTTGTTAGGTTGGATTATTAAGTTATTTACAAGTTACGGGTTTTCTGTAAGTCAGCTTAGATTTGGATAAATTGTTGGCTAGAGCATCATTGCTGAACAAGGAGTGATTTATATTCGATATCTGAGTTTATTCACTTTATTCTTTTCTAGGTTAGTTGACATCATTTTCTTACATAAGAAGAAATTACCCAGAGTGGTTTATTCACATAATGGATATATTTTTGTTGGGTCTATCTTATGCCCTAGAAGTGCAGCAATGAATCACACAGACAATACCACTGCCCTCACTGAGTTTACTTTTTACTTTTACAGTAATGTAATAAATGCATCCGCAAAATATACGGTTTTCCAGGGAATGAGAAAGACTATGAAACAAATTAAGAGAAGTAGGGGGATATAGGTTGTATGAGGGCAAAAGGTACAGTTTTAAATAAGGCGGTCAGAGAGGGCTTCACTGGTACTATGTGAACTCAGACCCCCAGGGAGGTGAGACAGTTGACCATGTAACAGCTGGGGGAATGTAACAGCTGGGGCAGTGCAACATCTGGGGGAATAATATTCCAGGAAGATGAGTCAGAGTTCAGAGGCATGAGTATGTCTGCTGCGTGTTTCAGAAACAGCAAGGCAATAGTAAGGCTGGACAGAGAAGGTGGGGAGGACAGTGGTCGTGGATGCAGGCCTAGGACTTGACATCGCAGAGGTAATGGTGGTGCAGCCTGTGCAGTCCTGTCAGGCCACTGTAGGGACTTGGGCTTTTACTCTCAGCAATAATGTAGCTATTGGAACAGAGCAGCTGCTTGACCTGACTTAAGGTAAGAGAATTGCTCGTGCTACTGTGTTGAGAACACACAGTGGAGACAAGAAAGGAAGCGGCAGGCAAGAGGTGACTAGCCCACTGTGAGACCAGAGAGTCAGGAATGTGGAGATCAAAATGTTAGTGTAACTGTTGATTAAAACTTAGTTGGGGACAGCGAGGACAACAGTGGCTTTGCTGCCACTGAATCCCATATTTCCCCATCCAGGCACAGGGAACACTGGCAGCCTCGGGTATAAGCTAAGCTTTCAGTGTAGGTGAGGGCTGACCAGAGCCCGTGCTCTCTCCCTCAGCTGACCAATCGTAAGGGGAGGGCAGCAAAGGGCTGAGCCAGATCCATTGTCCCAAGAATATGATTTACTCCTCTTCCTCCAGTGGGGAGGGAAGTGCCAGAAAGGTGCTGTAGTGGTGCTCCTTCCACATGGAGTCAAGGGAAGGAAAAAGACATCCCTTTCCACCCCACTGGCTTTGGGTTCACCGAATGCATTGGGTTTAACAGTTACCCTACGATTAAACAAGAGTATGAGTCATCCTGTTCTGCAAGACAGGGGGCAGCCCATACATGCAGCTCTCCTGACACCAGCCCCTGCCCCACTGTGGGTCCTCCTGGGACCACCGGTGAGCAGAGTAGATTCATGCCCACAAGGCTCTGAAGTGTCTATCAGTTAAGTCAATTCAGAAAGTTCTTCCCTGAGTCTAGGCTGTCTCTGTTCTATGTGTTATCCCAAATTATATTTCCAACCACACTGTCCAATACTCATCAGAATTTCTGCAAGACATAAAATACTAACATAAAGGTACCCTGTATCGTACAGGACAACAAACTCAGGGTACCCCACATTTTGATATGAATCTCATTCTATCAAATTCCCACACAAAACATGAAATCTGAAGATTAAATCTGTTTGCAGCTTAGAAGTCCAAAGATAAGTAAATCCAAAGGGTGCAACACCGGACATTAAATTATCTTGCTCTGTGAGTTCAAAGTCTAAAGAATTGAATATCTTCTTCAACTTCTTACTTTGTTCCTTCTCAACAGGGGATTTTTGCAGCCTACGTGTCCTGGGATTCTTTGAGCACCTCTGCCTCGAAAAGGTGAGTGGTCCAGGCAACAAAGGAAAAGTCAGCTTCCTCTTATCTTCATGGTTTTACAACTAGGAGCATGACAAGATTACATTTCAAAATAATGGTTCCCAGATCCCTGAGAAAGATATCCCTTGGCAAGAGGTTTTTGAGATTTATTCATTTAAAAGGGAGCAAAGGAAGGATTTATGATACGTTTCTTAAATAAATACTCTAAGAAAAGAGAGTGTAGGGCCCACAGTCCAGAAGAAACCTGCCTAAAACTTAGTCAAGTGAGGAGAGTGGCATGGCCGTCTTGGCCAGCTGGCATCAATGGACAATTTTTAAAATGTATCTTAGCCAAGGCATATGTATTGATTTAAAAAATAAAATTTTGGTGTTTGTTGTGATTTCTTCCATGAACCTGTTGGAACAAAATGCTGTTCTCAAATCTATTTACATAAGATCACTTTTTAAAGAAATTTGATAGCAAACTATAGATCTTACAAAGTAAGAAAGTATAAGAGCAACCAAAAAGAAGTAATAGGTTTCTTCCAAAGTTTTATAAATGATGCTTAGTATGATAACTAAAAATGACCCAGCCTAGAAATATCTATCTAAACTTCCACATAAATCAATAAAAAGAGCTATGTTTTTTGGAGAAAGCATGAACTTTTATATATAATGCATTTCTGAAACTCAGCTGCTGTTGAGTATATGAAAGTTATAACAAATATGAATCAAAAAAAGGTGCATATTTCACTCTGCTCAGGCCCAGAGAAGATTGGGAGTTGCCCACCCACACTGGAGAAGGCTGTCTGCTCTACCTGGCCTACCTATTCAGATGTGGATCTCTCCCCCAGACACGCCCGGAAATGGTGTTTGCCGACTGTCTGGGTATCCTTCAGCCTGGCCAAGTTGACATATAAATTAGCCAACAAGAAGAAGAATTTTTTAAAAAATAAAGCCATTCACAGAAAGGAACTGGCAAATGAGGAATAAAAACAAGTAAAATTATTTTAAAAGTCATTAACCATCTGAGAAATACAAATTAAATCACTGGTTGATCTTACAGTACACACAAAAGTCATATAAAATCATGACTTAGAAAGAATGTGGAGGGAAAGGAATTCTTATACATTGCTGGCCAGTGTAAACTGATACAATTATATTGGTGAGCAGTTTTGCAATGGGGTATAGATATATGTCATATATATCATATATAGCTTATGTATAAGATAAATATGTCATATGTCTTATGTATGATATGACATATATGCATACACTAGCAAAACTCACATGCACAAAGAAATGAGCAAAGTAAGGTATAGTCATAGAGCAATTTTTGTAATTAAAATATAAAAGCAACCTAATTGTCCATCAACTGAATAATGGGAAGCTTATAATAGCAGTAAAAATAAATGAAATAGAGCTACATGTATCAACATGGATATATCTCATTAAACTAATACTATGTAGGAAAAAAGTGGCATACAAGTAAATGAAATATATTATTTATAGAAAATTAAAAAAACATGCAACTCTGGGCTACATATGTCACTTAAGAATGCAAACATATGTAGTGAAAGTATATTTAAGAAAGAATGCATGACATGATAAACTCCAAAATTCGGCAGAAACACAGGAGAACATGATGGACAAAAAGAATTCATGGAACATCTACTAATTGGTAATGTTTTATTTCTCAAGCTGTATAGTACAAATATGTATCTTCACTGTGTTGTAGTTAAAACCTTTTTTATATGTATTGAACTTTTCAGAGTACTTTTTTTAAAAGATCCACCCTGGCTGGTATGGCTCAGTGGTGTGGCCTGCCTGCACCCCAAAAGGTCACAGGTTCAATTCCCAGTCAGGGCACATGCCTGGGTTGCGGGCCAGATCCCTGGTTGGGGGCGTGCAAGAGGCAACCGATCAATGTATATCTTGCACATCGATGTTTCTTTTGTTCTCTTTCTCCCTCCTTTCCCCTCTCTCTAAAAATAAATAAATAAAATCTCACCAAAAAAAAAGATCCTTCCCTTCACTCATCATGACAGAAATACAAAAGTTATAGAGGTTTCGTTACTTAGAAAGTCTGAAGTTCTCGTTCTCTGAGGTATTTGTTTCTCCAGCCTGGTGGAGTGAATCGATGTTTGCACTTCACAAAGCTTTTGACACACAGTCTCCCAATGTGAAAAACTTATTTTAGCATAAATAAAAAAGGAATAATTAATTCTGTTCCTGAAGGTAATTATTCAAATACAGTGGGCCTTGCTAGCCTGGGAGGAGCACACGGCATGAATTTGAACAACTTTTTCAGGAAATTTGCAAATGTATTTTAATGTGATGATGATACATTCATTTGAATTACTCAAACAACATTTTTAACATATATTATGTTAAAGTGTAGTAAATTTTTCACAGGTCAGTATTTCAGCACTTACATTGTAGTCTAAGTATTTGAGTTCAACTTGACCAGAAACTGTTCACCATGTATTTTTTAAAAAGATAATTCTAATAGGATATTTTAAAAACGCCTAGGCTAGACCAAGAGAATAAAGTAGATTTATTCATATGAATAAGTCATTTGTTTTCTAATACTTCAGGGATAGCAAAATGAAGGTAAACCAACATTGCTGGGTACAGAGTAGGCATAAGAAATAAGCTTTATTTTTCCCACTTTTAAACGAGATGGAACGATTAGAGAGGTCAAATAATTTATATAATGCCAAACAGCCAGAAAGTAGATGAACTAGAGTATGAATTACATTCTTTATTCTAAATCACATACTCTCTTGCCTGGGAAACAGCTAGCTAAGAAGCAGAAAATAATGCAAATAATGTAGTTTCTTTGCCAACATCTATGGCATTTTTCAGACTGTATAATAGAGAAGACTGTGTGAGAATATACGTGTGTGTGTACTTAAGACTACACAATTATACAACTGATTGTTTGAAACAGAGATGGTAATATTCTTCTTAAGTGGTTATTGGTAGACTAGTAAGTATATGCAGGACTTTTAAAAGTGGGCAACTTCCAAGCACACGATTGAAAAAGCATGGGCTTCCCTTACAGAAGACCCAGCCATTCTGAACTCGGCCACCACTGGGGTGCCTGAGAAGGAGTCACAAAGTCCTATCTGAGTCTCAAATTATCGCAAGCTCCTTTGGGGCATGGGGGAGAAGAAGGAGAAAGAGGAGGAGGAGGAGGACCACAACTACTCAGAATATTTGAGAAAACATGAAAAAAATTAGATTACATATACTGAATTACTCTGGAGGTGAATCACTATCTATAAATAAAATTTTGTCCCTTTATATAGTATTTTAAAGTTTATCAAAGACTCTACTATTGTAGATATTATAGGCTACTCCCTTTTGAAACTCAGACATCAGATATTTGAGGGTTTATTTGTTTTAGGATTACATATAGATGCTAAACTCAAACATGCTTGTTTTTATCAGCAATTTATTATTTCTGAATTTCTGTTCTACTCTGTCTTTGGTACTGCTATGCTTCCCTATTATTTTGGTAAGTCCAGTTTGTGTCCTTATCATATAATAGAAAAGGCAAAGGTACATAAATATATTTGGAGGAATTCAGAGAGGAAAAGGAACGAAGCTTCTTAATGTGCGCCAAGCACAGAACAACACAGAACTCCGTTTTAAATTGGTCACTGGTTCTATAGTTCAATGGACTGATTGAAAGCCCCATTGCCATGCTGTGATCAATATCAGAGTCGTCTGAGAGAGTGAAAACGAGAGAAAGATTCACCCAGCAGGGCCTCTCAGCCCAGCTCAGAGCGGCAGTGCGTTAAGGCAGATGATCTCACCAAAGCACTACATTTGCAATGAAGAGCGTACAAAACAATCCTCATGATTAAATAAGCAGAAAATCGCACAAGTGCTTCCTTCGTGGGAATGATTCTCATGCCAGTTAAATCCTCCCATGCCTTCTCCCGTCATGTCTCATTTCAATATTCGAAGACATGCCCCTTCTCCTTCAAAAAAAACCCCATCAAAATGGAAATAGTCCAAGTAATCTCTAACCTTTCTAAAAGTAAGTAATAAAGCACTTGAAATTTCCTCACTATCTCACAAAGCACAGCACTGAGTGTCTACCCTTTAAACTAGGTCGGTTTGTGATACATGACTGAGTAGTTTCCAGTGCAAGTTCATGTTCCCGAAAGCTACACCTGGTCACCAATTGGAAAGAAGCATGACAAAAAAATGTACGTGTGTTTGTGCGAGTGGATGTATGTGTGAGTGCCAGACAAGCGTGTGATCTTTAAGAAGCAGCAAAGTTGAGGTGTCTTTTAGTTGTGTTTTTGTAGATGATTCATTTTCTCCACCTACACATTTAAGGGTAGTTTTAAAGGATTTCCACTTGTCTGAAGTATTTATTTTATGTTTCAGCAAGTTATATGCAAAATCTCTTTTTTCCGTTTGGATCTCTGCCACAGTCATATGCGGTATGGCGGATGTTATGACAGCAGGTAACCGATATCATCGTGTGTCAAACCGTTTTCAAACTGTTGGAAGCTTTGCAGAAGTGGAAAAATAGGGAAAACACACTTTTGTGAGTAATCTCAAATAGGGCACATGGTAACTGCAACTTGTGTATGATGAATAAAAGTGATAGAAAAGAAAGTAAGAAATTTATATTTTAATATCAGCTTTGTAACTAAGTTACTATAAATCATGGGAAATGCTCCTTCCTTTCTGCCTCAGTTTCTCTGAGGAAGACAGATTGATCTGGGAATTCTATAACCCATTTTACCACTAACATTATGTGGCGTTCGGTGGACATCATATATCACACACGGAAAAAATAGTCCCTGTACTTCTGTACTGAAAGCATTAATCCCCTGGCTCAACGAATCATATAGATCTTGCAGACATCAGTTCAAATACTTAATGTAATTGTTCGGCAGAGAGAGCACCGATTTAAAAGCCAGCGCATCTAATACATCACTCCTACGTGCGCCTGATGCTCCGGCTGTAAGCGGCAGCATGCACGGCAAATCGCTTCACTTCCTATAGAGACTTTCACTCCCAAACTCCAACACTCAGTCTTTGGAAGCGTTTACCCAGCATCCCATGACACCGTGATTCCCTTTGTCGTCTCAGCCTCCTGACCTGCGGGCAGGGCTTGTTGCTCCCGCTGTTCCCAGTGCCTTGAAAGCTGGTTGCTTTTCCCTTTGCTTAGTTCATTCCTTCCCCTTCCTCTGATTTCAGCTCCAGCATCACTTTCTCTGGGCAGCTGAGCTGGGACCATCTGTCCACACCCAGTGCCCACAGCCTAGGCACTCACATCCCCGAAAGCCTCCTCGTGGTCACAAACACCAGGCTAAGCCACTGCAGCTTCTCTCATGAGGACGCCGACACTATGAAAGCAGAGAGGAAGCCTGGTTTCCAGTATCATCGCCTCACACAGTGGCCGTCAGAGAGTGGACCCTCAATAAGTATTTTCTGAATGGAAGAATTATTATCTTTAATATCACTACTATATAACACAACAAATTTTACAGTATAACCTTATTGTTGTTTTTTATCTCGCCCCACAAGCTCTACCTCAAGCTCTTCCTCAAGCTTACTAATGGACTAAAACAAAGCCTTGAAATTTACTTTTGGGAACTATATAAATCCATGATTGGCTGAGGCTACAATTTTTATGGATACACTAAATTTTCAATTATAGACCTAAAAATCTTAACCTCTAAGAGGTTGCTCTTGCCCTTCACTCCTATAGTGAAGATGAAGGAGAAAATATACCCGAACACTGACAGCTTACACAGGCGATCAATGGAAAACAATATTGCTGGAAGCTAAGTTTCCAGCATCGGTTTTCAGCTTCAAAAATACTCTTGAAGGAATAAATGTCAGGTTAAAGTATGGGAGATCTTTTGTAGGGCAACTTTGATGAAGGCCATAAAAGAAGAAATTGTGCTTTCTGATATAAAATACGTCCTATAAATTACCAAATCCGTCTATAGTTCACTATCTATTTTTAATGTTTCCTACTAGCCCTGCTTCGCCACTCTCGGTGATCTGGCTGGTGTGTGGGCGCTCGTCCAAACTTCAGCCGACAGTGGCCAGCGATGCAGGACAGAGGTGAAGGTGATGTTGGTGACACAAACATTGTCTATGTCCTTGCCCTTTTTATTAGAAAGAATAGCTGTGTTCTCCTTTCCAGAAAGCTGTTTCCCTTTTAAAGGACGAGAAGAAGCCAGAAAGAGTGACTGAGGAGACAGAAAAACCAAATGCAACAGAAAGTCATGGAAGCTCACATGGGATCTTAGAGTAGAAAACGGACGCTAATGGAAAAACCAATGGAATCTTGCTGGAAGCTGTCATTTATAGCATTATACGCGTGTTAAATCTAAGTTTTAACAAATGTGCTATGTTTACGTAAGATATTAACAGTAGGGAAAGCTGGGTGAGAAGTAGGCAAGAACTCTCTGTACTTTCTTTACACTCTTCTGTAAATCTAAAATGATTTCAAAATTGAGAGTTTTCAAAATGTGAACATGATAAAGTGTATAATTTTTTTTAAATGCTGTTTCCCTTTTGAATTTTTCCCCAGGAGTTTAAGGTGGTAAAGATACTTCAGAAAACTTAGTCTAGATTATGGGACATTTTCATCATTTAAAAACACTTAACATTGTTTTCTGAACACGAGGGAGTGGAATTACACTACGATGGAACATTTATTTTAACTTATCTTCCCTCACAGCTTAAGTTTTGGTCTCAAGTACCTTTATAATGCAACTTAAATTCTGAAGCTGCCCATTACCTTAGGGTGCTTATTGTTAGTAATTCCATAAAAATGAGACTAAAACAAATACAAGGTCAGTTTTATGCATTTAAGACAGAAAGTATATCAACTATTTACTTTGGGAAACAATGTTTGAGGAATAAGGAAGCTTTCTGCAATCGGTATTCTGTTATTTTTCTAATAAGATTTTCACAGTTATGTAGAAAATTACTCTGTAATCCATATAGTTCAGCTGAAGGTTGATCATCATAATAACCAACTCCTGAACCATACAGAAAATGACATGATTGAAGGTGAAACAGTCACAGGCCTCCACCCTCATCAGAGACAGACCCACACAGCAGAGTAATACAGTATAATAGCAATACAAATTCTCAAATGCTAGTATGGGTCCAGCACCATTTTAACACATATGCACTAATACAAGCCCTCACACTTTGTGGGTTTCAGGCAAGAGTAAAAATGGAGGCTGCATTGTTTTAATACCTCATTTTAAGCTCACAAATAAAGCCTACGCCCAGCAGAAGGACTCGCCCAAACCCAAGTTAGGGACTGAATAGGGCCCCGGGGGACAGGGGACACAGGTTCTCCTCTTCACATTTCCAGACCATTCGACGAGCCTCTCAGAACCATCCTACCCTAGCAGAAGGGACGGGAGAGGCACACACTGTCGTCTGGGGAGTCCCGTCAGCCCAGCCACCGGCTTTGGGGGCATCCAATGCTGAGCGAAGACCGCCCCTCTGGCTGTTCAGGGCACAGGCTGTGTGCTCCACCCACTCCCACCAGTGTTGAGGGTCTTCTCCCAGGATTCCCAATAGCCCAGTTGGTTACCGATGTTTCAGAAACCTTTGCATGAGAAAAAAAGAAATCTCAAAGTGTTTCCAAGTTTGGTATATGCATAACTGCCTTCTTAGTTTGCTAGGATGGCCACCACCACCTGGGACAGAATGCGGGACTTAGATAACAAAAATGTATTTTCACACAGCTCTGGAGGCCAGAAGTCGGAGATCAAGGTGTCAGTACGATGGTTAACTTTTCTGAGGCCTCTCTGCTTGGCTTCTGGAGGGCCGCCTTCCTGCCATGTCCTCTCATGGTCTTTCCTCCCTGTGCCTGCACCCTGGTGTGTCTTTGTCCACATTTCCTCCTCTTACAAGAGCGCTAGTCAAATTGGATTAAGGTCCACCCTAATGGCCTCATTTTAACGCGATCACCTCTTTTAAGAAGAGGCTATAATTCCCCTTATAACATCCCGTTTCAGTGTGGGACCTAACCAAAGACTTTTCTTTCCCGAGTCTATAGGTGATACTCACCTCATTAAAAGCTGATGGTTATCCTCATTTTACAGTCAAGGAAACTGAGGTACAGAGGGGTTAAGTTACACTTCCCGGGTCACAGAGGTACCAAGCAGGCAGCCCAGCCCCACAGCCCAGGGTTTAGACACAACCCTCTACGATGGCTCTAGAAAAGAGGATCACATGACCTCAGTTCGGCCAATCAGAGTTTCTCCCCAGGAGTTTTTGACTCTGAGAGAAGACGGTCAGTCCTTTCCTTTCGGATCTCCGAGTTCTACCTTCATGAGCCTGCTCTTAGCTGTTTCTACTACCACTGGAAAAACCTGCTTAAAAGACCCAAATCCTGGTAGAAAGATACGCAGACAGGAGACATGGCAAACCACGAAGGCGCTAGAGACATGGTCCTTGTTGGCCTTGCCCCTTTTGAAACTCGACCAGTTCTTCCTTTGAAAATACAAGCTAACCTACATCCTTCTGGGAAACTTTTTTGTTTGTTTGTTTCTGCTTTTTTTTAAAAAAAAGCCAGAGTCAGTATTTGTTGCCTAGAGCCAAAATAATCTTGAGTAACCCCCAGGCAACTCAGAGAACCAGCGTGAAAAATTCAGTTTGCTTCGGAGATGACCTGTCCTCATCCTTAGATCCAACAGACATACTTAAAACAAATCAACCTAAAAATGGCCTCACTTAAATTCGTTCCTTCCATGTAAAACCCTGTTTTGCTGATCTCCACGTGAAGATTTTCAGTTAAAAGGAAGAAACTGATTTCAATGACTAGCGCGAAGCATTTTCGAAACCAGCTCTGTTCCAATGTTCACTTCTGCTATTATTCTCTTTCATCAGCATGGTGTGACACGCTGAGCCTTTGCGAACAGATCATTAAGCTGTAATATATCATCTGGCAAGAAAGAGTGAAAAGCATTCAATGAAATTCATCAGTACTACAAATGACTTGTAAGACATAATGAGCAATGCAAAAAAGCAAACCACAGGTAGTGTATTTTTAAAATCCCCATGATCTATCTGTTAGGGAAGGAGACATGATAGCCATAAAAAGCAAAACTCGTTAGGATATGTCTTGGTGAGGCATCATTCAAATTCTAGAAAATGCTTCTAAATTAAATGCCACCAATGGTGGCTACACACACTACTGCCAGGAAACAGTCGATTTAGGTGGAACCATCTACCTGGCTGGAGCTGAGGACACAGCATCGATTAGAAAGCTTCAGTATGGCTCAAAACTCATTTTCATAGTCACAAATGGTTGGACATTATAAAAAGCTAGTAGTTTGATTTTTGTTTATTTTAGCCCTTTGTTAGAATTCATATAACATTGTGTGTTCAGTGTATTCCTGACCCCGTGCTTTGCAATGCCAGGGAAGGCGAATCAGCAGAAGACACTATTCCTGCACTCAAAGAGGAAAGAAAATTATATGGATAGCAGACAGGTGGAGAACAATTTTTGCAGCTCCCCCCAAAACTGGAAACCTTCCCATAGCAACCCCCCAAAGCAGCCTATTTGGCCCTCCACCTTCATAATTCTGTTAGTACCCAGCTGCCCTGGCAAGATGCAAAGCCACATTTCTGTTGTTGAAAGCCATTCTTTATGTAAAGCAATGTTACTTTCTCTGTTACCACATTTTTAGTTTGTTTGAAGCATGTTGGAATGGTTTATGTCACCGTTTCTGAAGAGGTTTGCCATTTTTTATTGTTCTAAAGCATCAAGCCTCCTTCTGAAGGGGTGGCAAGGTTCTTGACCAGTCTGGAAAATTCTCTCAGGCAGGATGGCCCTAGACAGAACAATCATGCCACCAGGTTTGCTTTACAAATGCCATAATAAATCCCCATAACACTGGCCTTCTCTATGCCATTCCCATGGGTTATTAGAGATTTGTAGATTAAAATCTGTTTCAGGAAAGGATTGAGTGAGTTCATTCACTCCAAGGAACAAACTGGTAACAAAGCCCATTGTATCACCAAGTCCGTGGGGTGTCACAGGCTTGACAGATACCAGGGACTGGGGAGTGGGGGAGTAGTCCTTCTTGCGGTAATTGTAAACATGTACCTGTTTACATATAAGTACTATACAGTATGCTATTACATGAAATATAGATCACAAATATATATTATTATACAAGATCATATACCATAAATAATATGTAACTACTAAAAGTGATAAAGGCACAGGCTAGTTTTAGGGTTAAAGATGCCAATATTAATCCTAATATTTGAATAGCCTCTCCCTAAGGACCATGTAGGCAAGATGTCAAAACCTGCCAGGCCATCAGAGCAGCTGCTCACGATTGGACTTTGCCCTCCAGCTCAGGATATAATTCTTCACCTTTCTGAGCTGCCACTGTGACAGCCCAGTGTCCTCAGTTTTCTCCCGTGTCCCCAGTCCTTGGACACGTCCACCTTCTTTCATTAGTAGTACATGCCCAGCCTTGCCTCATTTCAAATTATAAAAGGATATTCCTGCTGCAACCTAGTTTTGTAAGACACTGGCAGCCAGATCAAAACAGATTACACATCTAATATCACAAAATGTACATTGCATGCCTCAGCAAATAAAATGATGCATAATTTAGGGTCTCTAACTTCAAGAAAACTTAGAGTCAAAATTGCAAGGGGAAGGAGACAAGACTATAGGCACGATATAAAACCTAGAGCTAATTCATCGGATGACGAGAATGAAAATTTAAAAACACATCAATAGAGTTAATTGTTAGAAACACAAACAAACAAGTTAAAAAAAATCCACTCTAGGCTTCCATCTTTCCAAAGGACAGATGTTCAAATCAATGATGAGGGGTGCCACTTGGCAGAAATGCTTGTGAAAATTCACAAACGAGGGACAGTAGATATGGTTGGTGAACTTACCACCAACCATTTGAGGATTATGAACAATCCTCAAATTCTACCTGCCACAAAAATTGATTGTACTTCTAGTCTACATTAACAGTGTACAAGAGCCAAAGCAGGAGACCCAACAAAATCACTTAATGCTGCACCAAAACACTTGAGTATTTTGGGTTGTTTCATGTTTATTTCACATACATTTTATATTTTAGGTGGGGGAAAGGCAGCATAGACCTTAGGATGCTGCGTGGAATTCAACAGCATATGGACGGTCCTTTGCTGTGTTTGTCACAACTTTGACCTCTAAGGCATGGTGGGAATGATTCATGCCTTCAGTAGGAATTAGATCAGATCTATCCCAGGTTCCTTAAAACTTGAAGATGTCATGTGCACTGGGAATTTAACAAGGACAGTGTTGGAGATAAATATTTGAAAAATTCAAATAGAAAAAAGAATTGAACGAAATAAAGTGGCGGAATGCTGTAACTGGAAAAGCATAGAGTACCCAAGTATAAATCTGACCAAGCAATTGTTCTCCTCTTCTCTTTCCTCCTCTGTGTTGTGATGAAGCGGTTCACCCAAGCACCGCTCAATCTATGAGTTCAAGGTGCTCTGCTTACTCTGATGAAACCCTGTGGGTCACAAGTGTTTCAGTGTACCTCTGTTTGGGAAAAAAAGTTTATAATTAAATATGCCACTTGCACAAGAGGCAGCCCAAATAGCTGTCTTTTCCTGGAGAGCTAATTCACTGGCCTTTGTATGTTTCAGAGGCCTCCAGAGTAGCATGCAAGTATTCAGGGCAGGATTTGCCAAATGACCCAGCGGGGCACTGAGAAAACTAGTGCTTCATTAGTGCCATACTCTAAAGTAAGAAAAAGTATGGATAGACATAGATCATTCAGTCAAGCTTCAAAGACAGAGATCTAAGAACAGAGTGGGAGTTCTACTAAAAGGGGGTGCTGAAGGTGAGGGTTGAACTCCCTGTTTGTCATCAGCAGTATAGGGCGGGCTTCGAGTTACATGTGTTTAGAAAATACATCATTTAAACCATTTTAACTCAAATAACCAACACAGTATGGACCCATAGCTTGAAAACATGCCTACAAAGAACCCACAGGTGATCTATATTCTTTTTAATGAAAGTATCTGAGAGCTACAAGAAAACTGACCCTTTCCCTGCTGCTAACCCCAGCTCTTGGTTTCCTCCATCGGAAGTAAAAATAGTAATGATATGATGAGATCAAACAAGACCAGAAAATGAAATGATCAAGAAGACTATTTAAAGTAGAGCTTTGTGTCGCTCTAATTAAATGATACGCCTCACACGAGTGCATAATCTGCCTTCAAATAATAGCGTATGGTTGTATAAGGTCATCACTGTGGGCAAGACAATGAAAAACTAAGCCAGAAGAACACCATTCACAAGATTTTAGTGTGAGAAAAGTAATGTTATACCACAAATGAAGAAAAAAGAAGCTAAGTATTAGTTTTTAATTTTTATCTTATACTTTCTAAATATCTACATTTATATTATATAAAACATACACATATTATAGGTAATATAATCTATAGTATATGCATACTAAAGCTAGAACTAGAAATAGTTATGTTGGTGGTTCAAAACATCAGCTGATAGTATATATCATATGCATATAATATATATATTTGTGTATGTGTGTAATAAACATTTTACTTAGAATCTCGTGCTTTACCTATGAATGCTCAGTCATTCCCGGACTCTACAAGACCGGTTAGCCATGGAGCATTAAGATTTTTTACTTACTTATGTAAGAGTCAGGTAAGTCCTTGCAATGATGACTGAGTTTGTCAGTTTCTCATCTCCTCAGGTTTCATGACGACCCTGCTTGATTTGATAAAACAGTAAAAAACATGTTTTCACAAGGTTACTTATTAAATAATGCCTCCTTCTACAATAGTTGGTATTTCCAAATATTTGAAAAGGAAACCAGAGAATTTGTATTCTGCACTCACGATAATTTTGTTGCTGTCAATCAAGTCTGAGATTTGAATGTTATGTTGATACAGCCCACTAACAATTTCTACAATGTAAATACATCTAGGCCAAAGCAACAATCTCATCTGTATTCATTAGTGTCCTAAATTACAGATATTAAAGATACATAAACCATGAAGACACATGGTGATATTTCTATGGAGCACTTCCCAACAGACTCAAATAGGTTGTGTTTCTACATCTGATTATGGAATTGAAAAAATAAACTAGCACCTGATACCAATAAAGAGAGGATACAATTGTATGTTTGTGTATCATTATTTACTCATATTTCATGTTTAAGCAGGTATAAATAGGTCAAAGTTGAAAAGAGAAGCTGTCAGGGTGTTTTGCAATGATAAAATAATAAATGAAACCACTTTTGCTAATTCCTGCACAGCTTAATTTAAAGTATTTTCAAAGTAATTACACGACAAATTGAAGTCCCTCCATTTAGTTGGCTTTTATGTTTTTGTTTTGAGCATTGTATGTGTTTGATTTTTTAGTATATCAAATTCTGTACCAACACTACTTTTTTAATAGACTTTAATTTTTTCTACCAATGCATGCTTACATACCATATTTCTTTTATTGTAAAAATAATTAAATTAATTATACCATAATATTAATATACAAAATAAAATATGTCTACCCCTTCACAATTTTAAACCTAACAGAATTAATTTAAAAGATATTGTGTGACTATTGTTTTTATTGTTTTTCAAGTACAGTTGTCTGCATTTTCACGCCACTACTCCCCCCCCCACCCCACCATTCCCACCCCCCACCCCTTTGGCGTTGTCCCTGTGTCCTTTATCCATGTTCCTTGATGACTCTTCCTCTATTTCCCCTCCTGTTATCTCCTCGTCCCTCCCCTCTGGTTACTTACTGTCAGCTTATTCTTTGTTTCAATGTCTTTGGTTATATTTTGTTGTTTGTTTTGTTGATTAGGTTCCACTTATAGGTGAGATCCTGTCAGTCAATGAATGGATCAAAAAACGATGGTACATTTACACAATGGAATACTACGCAGCAGAAAGAAAGAAGGAGCTCCTACCCTTCACAACAGCAGAGGTGGATCTGGAGAGCAATACGCTAAGTGAAATAAGTCAGGAGGGGAGAGACTGTATTTTTTAAAGCAGTTTTGGGTTCAGGGCAAGATTGAGCAGATGCCTAATCTCCTCCATTATCAACATTCTCCATCAGAGTGCTACACTTGTTACAGCCAA
>PVKM010007926.1:0-40194 GCA_004027735.1 Carollia perspicillata | reverse complement strand
TATAAACACGGTGAAATTAGTAAGAGGAGGGCCAGAGAGCTCCTGGGATTGAAACCAGAGCTGGGGCTTAATAGCCCACGACCTGGGGCTAACAGCTTATGACACAGGCTACACAGTGCTTTAAGAGCTGTGGGGGCTAGATGCCTCACCCAGGCTGACTGGAGACTTCTGCCTGGAAAAAGGAACAAAAACAACTTGGCCATTGGTTAAAAAGCTGGACACTCCCAGTAGCTTCCAGAGCACATGGGATTCTGGGAAGGAGGACTTTTTAAACAGGAGGCAGGGAGAAGCTCTCTCTGGCTTATGGCTCTGGATGCAGGCTCTTGGCTCTCTCTTGGCACATGATGCTTTGGCTGGGATATTTGGTTGTAGCTGGGCTTGGATGCTCTGGCCTTTGCTCCCTACATGGACAAGAGCACATGTGGGAATAGCAGATGCTGGGACCATAAGAGGTTTAGGCCCTGCATGGTTGAAAGCAACTGCTCCTGGTGACAGGGTCCTATGCTGGAATACATGCCTTGCTAAGCTTTAACCACTAGGACACCATGATCCAATGCAGCATGGCACATGGGTCCTGGACTACTACACAGTGACTGAGAGCCATTCACCCTAGAGCCTGAAGGGGAGCTGCTGCATGAAGACAGCAACCCTGAAACCCACGAGTGCACATTCCACAGAGGATGGAGATCTGTTTGTATGGCCAACTTAAGCTCCAAAAAGAACAGATAAAAAGTGCAGAACTTGTAGTTTCTGGCCAAAATGGAGGTGTAGGTAGATACACTTTGCTTCCTCACACAATCAAAAGAAGGATAACAGCCAATTTAAAAACAAAGAAAACAATCAGAACTGCCAGAAAATCAGACTGCATGGAAGTCCAACAACCAAGGTGTTAAAGAAGAAACGTTCATCCAGACTGACAGGAGAGGTAGAGATGAGAAGTCTGGGTGGCGAGGACATGTGACAAGGCTGCAGCTGTTAGATGGGGGTGGACCAGGATATTCCACATTCATGTACTATTTATAAATATACAAGGAACCAGCAGTGAAGGGAAGGAAACTGGGACTCAGATCAATGATTTGAAACCACAGGAAGAAATAAACATTTAGCCAGAACAGAGTGAAGAAACAAGAATTCAAAAACATGAGGAGAGGCTTAGGAACTTCTGGGAGAACTTTAAACATTCCAATATCTGAATCATAGGAGTGACAGAAGGAGAAGAAGAAGAAGAAGAGCAAGAAATTGAAAACTTATTTGAAAAAATAATGAAGGAAAACTTCCCTAGTCTGGTGAAGGAGCTAGACATGTAAGTCCAGGAAGCTCAGAGGGTCCCAAAGAAGTAGGATCCAAGGAGAAACACACTGAGATACATCATATTGAATTACCCAAGATTAAAGATAAGGGGAGAATCTTACAAAGCAGTAAGAGAAAAGCAGAGAGTTGCCTACAAAGGAGTCCCCATAAGACTATCAGCTGATTTCTCAAAAGGAACCTTGCAGGCAAGAAGGGGCTGGAAAGAAGTTATATAAACAATCATATAAACAAAAGTTACTTTTGTTTATATGATTTTATCCAAATTAACTAAGAATCAATGCAATGAAATGGACCACATCTAGTGTTTTAAAAAGGCATAATATAAAGATATAGGCAAAAACAGAGTAGTGGGTTACCATATTTTTATAATTAAAAAATAATTGTTCATTTAATATAATATACACATTCGAGTTAGCATCAGAGATGTGGGTGGTCAGTGGTGATGATTCCACAAAGTACTGAGGTCTTCTAGCCTTTTTCATCAGGGGAACTAGACACCCAGAACTATGGCCATGGGTGCTGAAACTGAAGATATCCTGTCTCTTCTTGACTTGGAGTTAATGGGGCTGTCTGTTTTGAGAAGAATCCAAAGGTCTTGGGCAATAAGGACTTTAATGGTGACCCTGAGACTGATGACTAGGATTCTTTCCATGCCTTCTCCTGAATTTCTGGATGCTATGGGCTGAATGTTTGTGTGTCCCCAGAATTCATATTTTGAAATCCTATTTTCCAGATATGATGGTACTGGGATGTGGGCCCTTTAGGATGTGCTGAAGTCATGAGGGATAAGCCCTAAAGATTAGTGCTTCAGAAAAGAGAACCCACAGAGATCACTGCTCCTCCCACCCTGATAGCACAGGGAGAAGGGGCTGGCTTTACACCAAGAAGCGTGCTCTCACTGGGATGCAGCCATACTGGTGCCTTGACCATCGACTTCCCAGCCTCTAGAACAATGAGTACTAAATTTCTGTTGTTTATAAGCTACCTAGTCTATGGTATTTTGGAACAGCAGCCTGAACATTCTGAGACACTGGCCCTGCAAAGATTCTTACTTGATTCTATAAAGGATTAACTCTCCCTATGACTGAGAAAGGATCCCTTGCCAACTCTATGGTCACTTGTAAGTCAGATATGGCTTATTAAAGCAATAGAGACATGAAAGTTTTTTCCTGTATCATATTATGCATTAATATTTTATTTTGATAGAATTGTAAGTTGACAGCAATTGAAGAGCATATTTACTTCAGAATCTTTCAAAGAGTATGGTATGAAACATTAGCCACATGCAAAATCAGTTTTAAGGATCATCACACTAGTTTTTAGTATATGATGAATATAGAACAAGTCAGAATACATCATAGGTATTCATGATAAATATTGTTTATGAAGCCTATATGCACTTAGGAAGGACAGTGTTAAAGGTGTTTCATAACAAGAGACATAGTTGAAACCAGAGTGAAAACTATCACTTTATTCCCATTTCTTTGCTCATATATCTCTAGAGATGGAAAACTCACTACCTTTCCAACAACTGACTCGATGTTGAACTAATTATAAATAAACATAAGAGCATTCTCCTTTTGCCGAGCTGAAATATACCTTCCTATTATTTCTTTCTTTTATATTGCCCTTATAAGCAATGCAAAATATGCCTAATCTTTCTAATCCATTTTAGTTTTTTAATTTATTTGACAACTTATTTTCAACTTTGTGTTACCTTGGCTCAATGTTCATATTTCATTTGACCATTTATAAAAACAAAATATTTCTTTCATAATCCTAACTTGTCTTGCTTTTCTATATTCAATAAATATATAATTCTGGAAAAAATCACCATGATTTACAAACTAAAGGCTTTGTGATAGCTATCAAAATTGTCTATAGTTGCAGTTATATGCACATGGTATTATAATGTGAGCTATCATTGCACTATTTATTGCTATTAATCAGTCCTGGAAATTGCATGGGAAATACATTTTTTTCTGGAAAGTACTGTGAATGCAGCTTCTTGTGGAAATCATATTTTTGAACATTTTCATTCACTGTCTGGGTCTGGGTCTCTTGATCCTACAGAATTTACAGCTTAGAATGCACTTAATGAATACTCTGTATATACCTCAAAGCTGAGTAGAAAAGAAAAGCTAGAGCAAATAGAGAATTACCATATAAAACCTGACTGTCAGTTCCAATTTAGATTCTTCTACTCCTGTTACTCAGGGTTAAGCAGGGACACCGCAGAGCTGCTGCTACAGGCAAGCAATTTCAGGGATGGTAAGTAGCTTGGTCACTTAATTTCCCGAATATCTTTCATTTGCTGCTGATGGATCCTGGCCCACTTTCCACAGTCAAGCTCATCTCTGTGGTAAGACATCAATACAACTTAATGTCGTGGCAATCTGTATTGGATCAGTTACATGCTGGCTTAATAGAGCAGAAGTTTTGACATTATGATGACACATTTACATCATAAAAGTTACGAAAAATTCTGTTGGCCTGAAATAATTTGACATTTCACTCTGCTCACTACAAGAGGCCAAATTATACATTTTCTTTGTAATGTTGAAGGGTTGATTCCTTTCTCATTAATTAAATCTCCAAAGTATTTGGAATTAAGCTGTCAGGTTTTATAAATGAAGCAAAAGGCATTCTAATTTCTCATTCTGAGTATCTCAGAATTTAAATTACACCTCTAGAAGAGGAAGAGAGCAATGTGATTGTGCCTTAAGTATTTGGACATGGCTGCAGAAAGGAGAGAATATGGTATTTCTATCACTTTGAGATAAATAATAATGAAGTGGCTGTTGGCAGCAAAGCATCACTTAGTGAAAACAGTGCAGTGGACCTGCAGGCAGGTCTGAGTCAGAGGATTCTGCAGAGAGAACCTGGGCGTGAACACTAGAAGACTTTATGTTGCAAATTTATGAAGTCACCAGAACACTGTACATCTTCATGAATTGCTCTTAAGTCGGAGATGTCCTTGGTTTCCAAAGCCTCATGTTAAGTCACTGCAGATTACTGGTAGTGCACCCTCAAATTTAATCAATCTATCAAGCATTTAGCAAGTGTGTGTGTGTGTGTGTGTACATACATACATAATATGTGTGCACATATACATATATATATACACATAATAATAATACTATATATATACTACTGAGCACAATGTAGGAGACAAAAGAAATAGAAATAGAAATAGAAATATGTCACTACTGAGGAGAAATTTAAAGTTCACATTTGAATGTGATATATGTCATGGCCAATTAAAGGTGACCTAAAAACAAAATAATTAGAGAGTATGATGGAATCCATATTGTGGAAAACATACAATTTTAAATGGACCTTGAGAAAAATATAGGATTCAGATTGTGATAAAGAAGGGAGAAGGACTTTGGAATAAGATTATTAAACATTAGCAGCATTCCCAAATTCCTTAATGTTAAGAATTACTTGGGGGGTATCTTAATCTGTTGAGGCTGCTATGACAGAATACCACAGAAGGCGTAGTTTGTAAGACAGAGAGTTATTTCTCGCAGTTCTGCAGGGTGGGAAATTGAGGGTGGCAGCAGATTCAGTGTCTGTGAGAACCTGGTTCCTTGGGCATGGGCCCCTCTATTGTGCTCGCAAGACGGAAAGGAGTCTCTCTGGGGACTATTGTGGTTGAACATATGTATTATGGAGGAGTGCATTCATTTTATAGTAGAAGGGATATTAAAAGGTAGCATATACACTGTACCTGATGAATTAAGAAAGTCATTGGATGGGGGAATGAGTAGAAATCTGTATTTTTATCAAAACAAAGAAAACAAACTGAAAACCCTTGATCTACTTCCCCAGTATCTGTTTCCTTTGATAGAAAAATACTGAAAGCTTTGTGTATTCTTCGTAAACCCAATTCTGGTACTTCCTCCTGTGTTCTCTTGATTGCATTAAAAAAATGGATTTTTTCCTAATATTTCACTTATACTCTTATCAAGGTTAAGAAAGGTTTCCATTTCACCCATAGTAATGTCAGTGTTCAGTCTTCAACAGTGATGAGCAAATGTCCTGGTTTCTGTGGGAATGAGTGTTTCCCTGGATATCGGGTATCAGGGGTGAAACCAGGAGTATTCTGAGTAACATGCAACCATTTTTCATTTCCTCCATTTTACTACCTTCTTACTTGATGGAGGAATCACAGTCTCTTGTCCCTCAACCTGTATCACAGGCCAGGATATTCACTGGACTCCAGCCCTCCAACCTCCTTTTCTTTCACCCGCCATCTCCGTCACTCAGCTCATACCACATTGGCTTCCATACTGTTCCTGGGCCCCTGGAGAAGATACTATCAGGACATTGGCACTTTTTCTTTACTTTGTCTGTAATGCTTTAATGTAGTGCCACTTCTCTGTCCCTTCTCTGCAGGTATGTCATCTTTATAAAGGTGCTGCTCCTGACTGCACACTTTCATATATCATATGTTGTTTCTGTTGCTTTAAGTTTTTATTTTCACGAACTTTATTATCAGCTAACTTAATTTATGTATATATCATAAATACATGCAATACAGTGTTGGCCAAAAAGTTTGTTTTTTTCTGTAAAATTGCACTAGTAGCTTTTAGTTGTCTTTCACTTCATTGAAAACAGTTTTGTTAGATTGAATTGTGACAGTTGTTATATCAGTGCACATTTTAAAAAGCTTATAAAAATTGATGATTTTTCTGTAGCCATTTTGAAGGTGGACGAAAACAAGCAATATTTTTGACATATTATGCTTTTTTATTTCAAGGAAGGTAAAAATGCAACTGAAACACCTAAAAAAAGATTTGTGCAGTGTATGGAGAAGGTGCTATGACTGATTGAACATGTCAAAAGTGGTTCGTGAAGTTTTATCCTAGAGATTTCTCTCTGGACAATGCTCCATGGTTGGATAGACCAGTTGAAGTTGATAGCAATCAATTTGAGACAATAAGTGAGAATAGCCACTGTTGTACCATGCAGAACATAGCAAACGTACTCAAAATATCCAAGTTCATAAAGTTACTAGTGAAAATGAAAAACGTGTTTTTTATTTTACAGAAAAAAACTAAATGGACTTTTTGGCCAACCCAATACACTTAATATGTTTATATTTGCTATAATAAAAGTATAACATAAAAACATATCTATTTTCTCCAACAGAATGAAAAATCCATAAGAGTGGGAATATTTAGTCTGCTTATTCTCTCATCATTTTATCTCTAGCACTTAGGATAGTGTGAGATACAAAGCTGAAGGTCAACAGTATTTGCTGAAGGAATAGATGAAGTCTTCATCTCTTTCAGGCACTATTTTAGACAATTCATACAATTTAACCATTTAGTTTTCACAACAACCCAGTGAAGATGGCAATATTATTGACATTTTACTGAAGTCTACCCCAAATAAACTGGTGAGACAGAATGTAAACCTAGCTACTCCTGATTTGAGTTCTAGTGTTAAATGCTATACCATACTGCCTTCTCTAAGTCTATAGAAGAACTGCAAGTGAGTGAATGGCTGATTAATATGGTCAGTTTGACTTTTTGGAAACAGAATAAAAAGGCAAAAATGCTGGGTCATATGGTAACTGTACATTTAAGCTTTCGAGGAACCTCTAACCTGTTTTCCAAATGGCTGCACCATTTCACATTTCCATGAGCAACATGCCAAGTGCTGAAAATTTTCTATATTCTGCTGACACGTTAAGAAGTCCAACACATCAAGTCATATATTATTTGATTCCATTTAAATGAAATGTGCTCAATAAGCTAATTAGTAGAGACAGAAAGTAGGGTAGTGTCTGTCAAGGACAGGGGAAAGATGGGACTGGGGATGACTGCTAATGCATACAGGTTCCTTCTTGGGGTAAGGACACTGTTCTTGACTATACAGGCGTGACAGCTGCCCAGCCTTGTGAAGATGGCTAAAACCACTCAGGTGGACACTTTACAGGAGGTACTTTCATGGTGAGTTATAGGATAATTGTATCTCAAGAAGGGCAAAAATTACTAAAGTTTAGCAAGTAATTGAAATAATTAAATGATTTTTATGTTGTTACTGAGAATTTCTAATTGTATGTTCTGATTTCTAATTTCCACAAGGATGCATGCTTTTGTCTTTTATTTCCAGTGATGTATCCTGGTGTTGAAGGTGTATATTACCCCAAGAAATGCTCTCCATTTTTTCATGTAGATATTGTATCCAATGATTTTCTTGAAATCTCTTATTAGTTCTAATATTGTCTCTGTACATTTCAACAGATTTTTAAAAATGAATGGTCATATTGGCTGCAAAAATTTTTTCTCTTTATATTCCTTATAGGTACTACTTATTTTTTGTTGCTGTTGTTTGTGTTTTACTCTAGTGGGTAGGTGCTCCAATAAATACTGATTATAAGATCTGGTATCAAATACCCATATAATGTTATAGATTTGAGAGAGGGGCAATACTATGATTTATAAGAAACATATATTTGATCATTAAGATCACCAAAATATACAAGGTCTGTCCAGAAACTATCCAGTTGTGTAATATGAAAAATAGAGACATTACTGAAGAAGATACAAGATACAAAAATGCAGTACATAGGACAATGATGCCTCAGTCCCCTTCAAAGTAGGCACCTTGGGACCTCACACAGTTCTCCCAATCACCATCAGCTGCCCAATCGTATTTTCCTGAATCTTGTCAAAGGTCTGAAATCTCTTCCCTTTCAAAGGTGACTTTAGTTTTGAGGAAAGCCAGAAGTCACAGGATACGAAATCTGGGCTGTAGGGGTACTGAGTCACCTGGGCAATTTGATGCTTTGCCAAAAAACTCTGCATAAGACATGATACATAAACACACATGTTGTGATGAAGTTGTCAATCACTAGTTGTCCATTGCTGTGGTCATCTGATTTATCCAAATGGTTTCCATGTAGAAATGTTCAAGCTTAATGGAAAATTTGATGCAGATTTGTAGCTCTATTCCCTCAGTCATTTTGAATGTGATGGCCACACAGTACAGATGCTCACTCAGTGGCATCTACCACCCCCCCTGGCTAGTACAACAAAGTCGTCATTCTTCACACATGTACATTCCAGTCTACTCGCCTTTGGCTACCAGGTTACATCAGTGTCATGCAAACCATTCTCGTTATATTTATCAAGGCTGGAGTTTTTTCCATACAGGCCTCATATGTCTCATATCTATCTGGTCTTCCTCTACAGTTCTTGGATCACAGGTCCCAAAACCCTTGTAATTTTCTAAGTGTTCAGAGTGTTAAGTTGCCTTTTGTTTTGTTAATGAGGTGACTCTTAGACTGCACTTAAGGATGGGGGTTGGTTGCTAATGGACCCAGCCATGTGATTAGAGGGCTGGAACTTGTGGTTTCACTCCTGGATATCTGTGGACAGGAGAGGGGCTGGAGATGATTTAATTAATTAATTGTGCCACCTGTGTGAGGAAGCCTCCCATGAGCACCCATCCTAAATGACAGGATTTGGAAAGCATCTGAGTTGATGAACACATGGAGAATGGGGAGAGTGACATGTCTAGAGAGAGCATAGAAGATCTTCGTCCTTTCCAAGTAGCTTGCCCTATGTATTTCTTCTCTCTGGCTGTTCCGGAGCAATATCTTTTTATAATAAATCGGTAAATCCAACAAGTAAAATATTTCTCTGAGTTCTATGTACCATTTTAACAAACTAATTGGACCTCCAATTAATTGGAGATCATGAGAACCTCTAATTTATAGGCAATTGGTCAAAAGTGCAAGTAACTACCTGGACTTTCATTGGCCTCCTGTGTTGGAGGGGGTTGTTGGAAGCTCTAGTTTGTAGCCAGTCACTTAGAAGCACAGGTAGCCAAAGCTTGTGACTGATGTCTGAAGTGGGGGTCTTAGTGCCATCTTGTAGGAGTGAGCCCTCAACCTCTGGAATCTGGTGCTTGCTCTGGGTAGCGTCAGAATTGAGTTGAATTCTCAGACACCCCACTGGTGTCCCAGAATTAACTGGTGCTATGTAGGAAGCCCCCCACCCAACCCCCAAATATACACACACGTATTAGAGTTGGGTTCAGAGAACCAAAAAGAAGAGGATATTCTACTATCTTTCTTTTAACTATTGTGTTTCTTTTAGATTTTTGCTAGATTTCTTTTATCTGGTTTTGGAAATTTCTCTGTATCCCTAGGTTGTTGAGACTTTTTAAATATGAGTTTAATTATGTTAAATATGTAGTTTTTAAAAAAATCTAACTAAAATATGTTGTAGCTTCTTTAATGTTAAGGAGGTAAATTGCAAAAAATAACAACCATTTTTGCATTCCTTGAGTAACCTCATAATCAATTAGAAAGTATTATAATATATTACTTATTGCTCTCTGTGTTTTATTTATTTATTTTTTACATTTCTATTTAAACATAACCACAAATGGTTTTCTTCTTTTGTATTATCCTTGTCAGTTTTTATCTGAATGATGTGATCTTTTTTAAATGAACTTAAATCCTTTCCCATTTTACTAGCTTCAGAAAGTTTATCTAAGAAAGGATTTTCATCTTCTTTTTGAATTATTATCTGTTGTTTCTTAAAGTTTACTCAGTTTATTGAATCTAGCTTAGTTATTAATATTTTTAGTTTGATTTTACACTGTGGAGTCAATTTCTTAAAGAGTAATAAGTTGTATCAGATTTTTTATTCATTTCGCTCATTTATATTTTGTTAGAAAATTTTTTGTTTGTTAAATAATTTATTTATTTCCTTCGCCTTTATTTACTTTTGTCCTTTTTAATATCTAATATTGGTAATTTATACTTTCTTTTTCTTTCAAGGATCTATATTTTTTCTTGATATTTCCTACCATTTCTTGATGTAGACCCCAGCTCATGGGGTCTGCCACATTGTGGATGAGGTATGAGAAATTCACATGGACTACCAAGTCCTGTGGAGGAAAAGGGGTGGCATGGCTTCTCTCTCAAGGGGAGAAAAACCTCCGCCCTTGCCTTGACAAGCCTTTATTGCTTTTTTGGGCACATTACATGATGCTCCTCATTTACTATGCACAGGTCCACTTTAGGTGGTTACCTTTTACAGAAAACAAAGGAGATGATGCTGATAATCACATCACAGAAGAAGGATATTTGCAAATGCAAAGGAAAAAGTGGTTGGACTGGTTACACTAGGTACTAGGGATGTTGAGCACAGACTTTAGGAAGTTACACTAGGCACTTGCTGCCTCAATTCACGGTGAGGGAGTTTTAGCAAAAGCAAGTCTCAAAGTGGCCTAGGTACATTGCAGGCCTGATTCCCCACGGGAGAACTGATCTGTGGGCATGGGTCCTGTGCATCTCTGAGTGGGAGCTGGGCCCACCCCATGCAGAATGTTCTCCTATGATCTCTTTATTTTTCTTTTTGCAAAACTCTCTTTTTTTAAATCTCCATTACTTACTTTCATCCGCTTTCTTTGGGATCATTTTGTTATTCTTTTTCCAGGGTCTAGATTTGGAAGCTGACTCATTCTTTTTCTTTTTTTTTTTTCCTTTTCCAATAGACATACTTAAAATTACACATTTAAATGTAGCTATCCATATAGCTGTATCCCTGAAATTTAGATATATTCTAATTATCTTCTACCTCAGTCCTAAACGTACCTGGTAATTTTTATAATGCAGTAGTTACCCCTTATCTGCAGGAGGTACGTTCCAGACCCCTAGTGAATGCCTGAAACTGCAGATAGCACTAAAACCCATATATGCTACATATTTTCTATACATAACATACACTTTACGGCTTCTCCTTTGCATATCCAAATTGCCAGCATCATTACTCTTGCACTTTGAGGTCATTATTAAATGAAATAGGGGTGACTTGAACACAAGCACTATGATACCCTGATAGTGCATTTGATAACCAAAATGACTACTAAATGATTAAGGAGACAGGTAGCCTGATAGACAGGTAGCATACACACTGTAGATAAGCTGGGCAAAGGGATGATTCACATCTTGGGTGAGACAGAGCAGGGCAGCCTGAGATTTCATCATGCCACTCAGAATCATGCACAATGAATGTCTATGGATTGTTTATTTCTGGAATTTCCTATTCAATATGCTCAGACCTCTATTGAATATGGGTAGGAAACCAGAGAAAGCAACAGCATGGATAAGGGGCAGAATGCAATTGCTCTTTACCTATAGATTATAACATAGTTTGAGTTTTTTTAAGTATATGGAGTATTTGTGGCTCTATTCTTGTTACTTATTTCTAAGTTTATTCCTTTATGGACAGAAATAATGGATTGCATATTATGAGATCTTTAGTGTTTGCTGATAACAACCTAGTGAGACAGTTACTGTAATTATTATCCCCACTTTTCAGATGGGGACACTGAAGAGCAGAGTAGGTAAGAAAAGTGTCTAATATCAAACGAATGGTGGAATTGGGAATTAACCCAGGCAGTCTTTCTCTAAAGTCATCTCTTGGTGTGTATTATTTTAATATGGTTTTGATTTCTTCTTTGAACTCTAGGCATTTTTCACTGCTTATTTTTCAGATTTTACAAAACATTATGTCATCTCCTCTTCTTGTAAAGTTACATTTTCTTTATATTGGTTCTGATAGCTCCATTACTGATCCTCTCAAGTGGTTTTGCATTTTATTATTGCAACAGTTTTATGTTAATTTGTAGCCAGGTGTGTGTGTGTGTGTGTGTGTGTGTGTGTGTACTAGGAGATATCAATTGTTGTTCATACCCAGATCCTCAAGAAGGCATAACTTCCTGCTCTTTGCATGGCAATGGGGCATAGAGAGTTTCCAGTATTCTTTAATGTAGGGGTAGCCCTTTCTGTGTCTCCCTTTCTAGAAGGAATTCATCTCTGGTTCCATGCCTTCTGTTCACTTGTGTTCACATTTATTGTCTCTGTTGGGGTACTAGAACTCTAGTTCTCAGCTTTGGGAAGAAGGGGGGTGTATCTTTTTTTAAATTAAGCTATTTATTTATTCACTTTAGTCTAGTAATTATGCTTCACTGTTTTATTTATCTCTTTGAAGTCATTTTTTTCTCTTTTGAAATTAAAATGGAGCTTGAAGTTTCAGCTTGTGTTATATTATGCATAAAATGGTTAAACTGAAAGATGTTACTAGAATCATATCCAATCAGGCATCTCTCCTAAACATTTGGTCTTTGCAGATGATTAAGATGAGGTTATTAGAATTGGCTCTGATCCTATATGGCTGTGTCTTTAAGAAAAGGGGACAATTGTACCCAAATAAAACACACACAGGGCCAGTGCCATGGGTTGATAAAGGAAGAGACAGAGGTGATACATTTACAAGCCAAAGAGACCCAAATACTGCCAGAAAACCAGCAGAAGCTAAGAGAGAGTCACAGAAGATTCTCCCTCACAGCTCTCAGAAAGAACCAACTTTATTGGCACCTTGATTCTGGATGTCTAGCCTCCAGGACTGTGAGACAATAAATGTCTGTCATTGTAGGCTACCTAGTTTGTGGTACTTTGTTAAGGCCGTTTTTAGAAACGAATATAGATGTTTTTGGCCAAAGATAATCACACATACCTGAATTTCCCCAAAGTATTACTTTTTTTCTTACATGTGTCTAAGAATAATGTATAAAGAGAGAACCATAATTTGCACAAGTACATGTTTCTATTAATAAATATTGGCCTCAAAACTCAGTAAAATCTGGTGAAACAAAATGGGCGATGATGACACTATTTTAGCCCAGGCTAAAAAGCAAACAAACAACTATAACAACAATAACAAAACAAATTCAATAGCAGCACATGCGTTTTTAACTGAGCTCATAAATGGTTGCCATAGGATGACAATGGAACTTGGTCCAGACAATTCCAGGTCACCTCACACACTTTGTAAAAGAAAAGACATCTTGGTGGCAGGGGGTGGGGGGAGCTGTAGAGAAGATTTGCAACTTCATTTATAAACCACGCTTAGTGGGAGCAACATCATGTCCTCTGAAACAGGTGATTTGGAATAGCAAGGGAGATGCAAACTGTCCGTGCTTTGTGAAATGTCCTTGACTTGATGAACCATTCCAGGACCCCTTCTTGGAACTGAAGAGAAATAAATTTTTACTGGTTTGTCACTGGAAGAAGAGTTAGGGAAAAAAATATATATGTATGCAAGGAGAAAAAGTAGTACTTTCTTTCATCTAAAGGCCAATAAAATATAAAATAAAATATTTATAGCTCTTTCTAGAGTATATAGGCTCAGTTATTCCCAACAAATGTATGTTAGCTTTACAAAGTGTGACTTAAAAAATAATTCATGTACTATAACTAAACGGCCACCACATGTGTGTTACAATTAAGATTTTATTCTCAGAATAGTCCAAGCTGGGTATTTGATGAAATGGTGATAGACATACTGGAACATATTTTAAGACATATCTATGCATTCATGTACTATAACTAAATGGCCACCACATGTGTGTTACACTTAAGATTTTATTCTCAGAATAGTCCAAGCTGGGTATTTGATGAAATGGTGATAGACATACTGGAACATATTTTAAGACATATCTATGCATAAGGCAGCATACTAAAGAGAGGAGGAAATCTGTCCTGTGTGACATGACTAATAACTAATAATCCAGTCAGAGCTAGTATTTTTTCAACATCCTTATTTATAAACACAATATTATACTTCAGCAGCAACCTCCTCCCTTCAAAATCCTCCTTAACCAGGGTTTATATTTCTTTTTTAAAAAATATATTTAATTTAAACAGTCATCTTTTTTAAAGTTGTTTTTAAAGATTTTATTTATTTTTAGGTAGAGGGGAAGGGAAGGACAAAGAATTGGGAGAGAAACATCAATGTGTGGTTGCCTCTCATGCACCCCCTACTGGGGACCTGGCCCACAACCCAAGCATATGCCCTGACTGGGAATCAAACCAGTGACACTTTGGTTCACAGGCCTGCACTCAATCCACTGAGACATAACAGCTAGGGCAAATTTTATATTTCTTAGGGGAAGTTTCAAAATATACTATTTATTTTTAAACTTAGATGGAAAGGAAACTATTTAAGAAACCAGTAGAAAAAAAATAATCATGATACGTGTCCAGATACTTTATCTCGTGCACAATTTTGTTCCAGGATTATAAAGTTTTTTCTGTGTCAAAGGTTCGTAAGACTGGAAATTACATTTCCAAACTTATCTGCCAGCAGGGTTTCAGTTAGAAATGGCTGATGAGAAGAACTTGCATAAGATGGAAAGTAGACTTAAGAAAAGCCGTTATTCTCAGCAATAGCTTAAAACAGGCATGTGGCACGGGTACAGGACGGATGTGGGGTTTTGCCAGGGCAATCAAGCATCTCCCTAAGAATCATGCCCTCTGTTGCTTCAGAAGCTGCCATCACCGATGCTGCCTCCCTTAAGGCTCTTGAACTTTCTGATATTTTAAAAAACAGGTATGTCCTTTTTACTCTTTGTTCTCTCATTTTTTTCTCATTGTAGTTTAGGCTTCAAGTTCTTACTTGAAATATACAGAGTGACCTGAAGACAGAGGGAGATCAATGTAATATGTTGTCAAAAATCCAGTATTGAATTAAAGGTAATTTGTCCCCTGAAGAAACATTGAGACAAACAATAAGCAAGGAAAGAAAGACCATAGAGAATGATTTAAGGAGCTTCAGATAATGAAATTCCTTTTTATAGATTTTTAAATAATACTTAAAATAATAGTATATAAGGGAGATAAAAGACAAGACTGAGAGTGCTGATCTGACAGTTTGTCCTCCTAACAAGTCCTTAGATGTTGCTGATGTTAGTGGGGCTCACATTTTGAGAACTGCTACTCGAGTGCTTGAAGCAGCCTGTGGGTTTGTTATAAAGGATGCTGTCAGCCCTTAGACACAAGATTAGTTTAGTTCTGTGTGCCCATCCCCCAGCTTTTCTGTACTTCAATCCTAATAATTCACACTGCAACTTCTTCAGGTAACTTAATTTTCTCAAACATGGAGGAAGCAGGAAGTACTTGGACATGTTTATTCCTCTAGACCATCCTGTATCCAGTGACTTATAGGCAAAGGAATAAAAAACACAGCTCTTTCTTGGAGGTCTGACAAACTTTCACTGCAGCTTACATGCCAGCCAGAGCTTCCTGCGACAACAGGCTGAGATGGGAATTCCATTTAAAGTTATAGCCCAACTCCTGTCCCTTTTCCATCCTGCTTCCGTGCTCTTTCCTGTTTCTCTTTGGCTAACTTCCTTAATATATCAAGTATCCATATTAACTGTATCTTCTGGTGGACTCTATTATACTGCTTTTCGCCTCTTAATTATCATCATTGATTCCTAGCCTTATATCGGATAACTTTAGATTGAATTCTGGACAATGTTTGACAAAAAATAAATAAATGGATACATACATACATAACTCTCCAGTAAAGTATCCATATGGCTATTTAAGTTTAAAATAATTAAAATGCAGTAGAATTAGAAATTACATCACAGGAGGCACTTTTCAAATGTTCCATAGCCATAGGTGGCTAGTGACTACACTTTTGGACTGTGCAGCTTCCATAACAACAGAAACTTTTATTGGAAAGTGCTATTCTTTAGTTGATATTATCTTTCTACAATGAGGGTTTATATACAGTTCAATCACATCATTCCAATCAGGGATAGCAATAATTAGAGGCTGCATTTAATTTTCTTAAGGTGTATTGTTTTTGGTTTTCCCATACTCCTAGGATATGGCCCATATGAGGTTTCTAATAATAACCTTGTTCTCTCTTAACTCTAATCTTTGCATTATCAGCACAATAGAATTGTTGAAGGCTCTTAATTTGTTGCTTATTGGCTGGTACATTTTGCTTATGTCTTAAAAGCCTTCATGCACAGTCTAAGAAAACAGGAAAATATCTCTGGATTTAAAAAAAAACTAGTACAGATTTGTTGTCACTTCTCTACACTTCTGTTTTCTGTTTCTTGTCCTCCCAAATTTCCCTGCCTTAGTAACCCTGAACTTCAACTTTCTCTTCCTCTTTCCATGACTCTACCAAAGACACTAGGCTTACAAGTTCCATTCGGTCACTTAGTCCATTCGGAAGAGTTGGTGCAAACTTGGGAGGAGGATGTTGCAGAGAAGGTTGAGCATGTCTCAGACAAGTTTTATTCTCTCTGATATCTTGGACTTTCACTTCCTGACTGCTTTCTTTGTTCTTCTATGCCTGTACTTAGTAGCTTAACTGTGATAATCTTTCTTTGTTTTTTTTTTTCCTTATTCTTATTTGAATTCTTAAATTTGTATCTAGATATCTTTCATCAATTTTGAAAAATTCTCAGGCATTGTTTCTTCAAATATTGCTTCTGGTACATTTTATCCCTCCTATCTTCCTGCATCTCCAATTATCCAGATTAGATTACCTTTCTGTAACTATATTATTTTCTCTTTCATATTTACTATCTATTTTTATTTCCTGCCTCTGTTCTGGATATTTAAAAAATATCCTTCCAGTGCATTATAGTCAAGCACCAAATAACTATAATTCAGTCAATGACAGACCACATATATACCAATGATCCCATGAGATTATAATGGAGCTGAAAAATTCCTGCCTTCTAGTGATGTCCTAGCCATGGTAGTGTTGGCTACGCATTACATGTGATGCATTACTCATGCATGTTTGTGGTATGCTGGTGCAAACAAACCTGCTGTCCTACCGCACTGCCAGTCATATAAAATTATAGCAAATACAATTATGTACAGTACATAATACTTGAGAATTGCAATAAATGACAATGTTACTGGTTTCTGTATTTACTGTACTATACTTTGTATTTTAGAGTGTACTCTTCATTGTACTAACTAAAAAACTTTGCTCTAAAACAGTATACCATGCTTTACCAGCAGAAGCCTTGCACATCAAACATTTTTCACATGTCTTGATTGCATTATCTTGTGCTTGGTTTGATTTTGTGGTATTTTGTGCATGTCATAGGGCTTTGTAGCCTGGGAGCAACATGCTATGCCATGTAGTGCAGGTGTGTAGTAAGCTATACCATCTACAGTTGTGTACATATATTCTGTGATTTTGACACAGTGACAACATCACTCAGTGTCTCATGTCTCAGAATGTGTCCCCATCATTAAGTGGAGCATGACTGTATTTCTCTTCAGCTCAGTATGTTCTCTTGTTAAACTCATTTATTTATTTATTTTTGAGTCTCGCACATCCCGATTCTCAGCCAAATTGTCTATTTGTATTGTATCTTCTTGAACATGTTAAGTATTATCTGGATAATTACATCACATGGATCTCTTCTGGGTCTGGTTTTTTGTGTTGTTGTTGATTGTGTTTATGCTTTGTCTTAATACCATATCTTTTTGCCATTTAATAGGTAAAGTCCTACTGAATATCAGTATAAAAATTGTAGAAATAATGAAAGGACTAAAATTTATTTATGTCCTTCTAAAGAGGATGTTTATTCACTCTTGTCAGGTAAATAGCAACCCCAAATAACCTTGATGTCTTCATATGTGTTTGGATTATTAGATTCAGGGCTAAAGTTCTTGAAAGTTCCCGTGTATTTCTGATTTACTTTTGCCTTTAGAGATTTTGTAGTCTCAAGACAAAGCATTAAGGATTTAAAATCTAACTCTCTTTGCCTGTTCCCGGACTTTATTTATTTTATCCCCTATCTCCATAAAGCTATCAAAATTTCTGTCAATTTTTCTATATCTCAACTGTCTCTGCTGAAATTATCAAATGCTTGTAAGAGAAAAGCAGCTAAAAACATCTATATTACCTCCTTCTGATTTCTCATTATTTAGAATATTGGCCCCATTACTTTTTACTGACATGCATGCCCTCTACTGGATTTTTAAACATTCCCTGTCTTTCTTATCATTCTTATTGGGAAGGTTGTCCACATTATTAAGATCACTATTATTTTAAATTAGTATCTGCAGGTATCACTTTAACCAAGGAATAAGTAAGCACAATTTTAACTTATACACTTTACAAAAGTATCAGTTTAATGCTTCAGTATACACACACAGAGTTGTCAATGGTAAATGGCTTAAGAAAAACGTCTTTCTCCTGATTGCACTCATATCTTCAGTATCTAGATTGTCACTTATCTTGTGGGTTTTATGCTTTCTGAAGGTTGATAGTATGAACATGTTAGCAGCCATCACAATGTTTATTTAATTGTATCCAGCCAGATATACTAATGAAAATGTAGGCAATTTTTCTGCCATATGGGTCAAATGTCAGACTTGAAAATATAATCTTTCTTAGATATTTATGGAGATAGATTTGTTCCATTCTGTGTGGTTAAGTGCACCGGGTTTCATACTGAAGTTATATTGGCTAGGAGTGTAGACTTCATTAACTAAAAACCCCAGAATTTTAGTGGCTTAATACAATATAAAGTCATGATTTTCTCAGGTAATAGTCCTAGATGGCGGTTTCTCTGAGACCTTGGCTCAGAGACCAAAGCTCCATCATCTCCTAGCTCCTTGCGATCATAGATTGCTTTCAGAAAAAGAAGAGCATCGAGAAAGTTGGAGGCTGCATAGAGACATTCTATAGTCCAGGCAGGGCAGTGAAAAGAAAAAAGGAATACACAGCCACCAGCATGATAGCATTACTTTCATGATAATTCATACTTCCATATCCACCAGGGATATGGGAGGTGCAGCCTAGATGCTTGCTCAGAGAGAAGGGGAAATGGGGCTTCAGTAAATATCTGCCCATCTCTGCCCTGATGGTAGGGAAACATTTATTTCTATAGTCTCTATAAATAAACGTGACTATGTATCCTGTGGATAAATTATATTTTCTGGTCTGCCACAGAAAGAAGAGGAGTAAAAAGTACAATAGCACAGGGTGACAAATGAAATGTTGTAGTTACCTTTATTTCGATTACAAAGGTCTTCTCAGTAGTCACTTTGCAATAGTAACACAAACATACACACCTAAACATTAATGACAACAACAACAAAAATATTGCCATATGGCCATATATATATATGAAAAGATATATATATATCTTTTCACTTCCCTGCATTGCACCATTACATTTTTTCACTGCTATTACTGTTACTAAAGTTCAGTGACCTTATGATTTGCTCTTCCATTATTTACTGTGTAAATTACATGTATTTTAAGCACAGTTAATATAAATGAAAGAACAATGCATGAGACATCTTTTAAAATGTAGAAAAAGCAGCATTGTTTTCAGTTAATGCTTTAACAAATAATAGAAGCAGAGTGTGTAGAAAAACTATTTTAAAAACCTCTTTATTTATTTTAATAATGTTAGCCAACATTTTAGGTTTGCAACTAAAATTTGGTAAAATGGCATGTTTTGGGCCCAGTAATATACTTCCAATATACTCTGCAAGTTGGTCAATTGTATATGCCAGTTTCTTACATTGTTAAAATCTTTTTAAAGAGACTGATTGAGTCTGAAATATGTTAAAACTCATTATTAAAGGTTACAGGAGATTCCTATTCCTGGAGTTCTCCTCCTGGAACTTCAGCTCAGCAGTGAATACAGTGACACATACATAATCCAAACGAGGCCAGCTACATATGCATTCAGTTTTTCTCACTGATATTAGGGGGATATTAGCTTTAATTTACATTAGTAAAAATGTGTTGAACTGGAATGTGTGTGTAAAACATTTCTTGGCATTTATAGTTATGAAGGCTTAATTATAAATAATATAATAATTACTTCTGGTATTAAACATATTTCAGAAGCAAATAGCTTAAATATAGTCACAGACATTTAGAAATTTTACATGGGTATCTGAAAGTACATTAAATTACACATTTCAATATTTGTATTTATTCCTCGGAACTAGGCCATTAAGTGTCAAGAACAGTTGTAATGGTCAGACAGATATGATGCCCATTTTCAGGGTTCAGTAGAGTATGAGGATAAAATCATTTTCTTGGAAATATATTTTAAATTTGAAAGTATATGTAGCTAAATGTGCAATATTGTGACAATTCTCCATGCTCCTTCATACTTTGGATATACTCTAATGGAGATTTTCAACAAGTATATATTAATAGAATCACTGCTATTTTTCTATTGCTTACTCTGGAGCCTGGCATTTAGAGAAATACTAGTGCATACCTTGGAGGCTCAGAGCCACATCTACATATATTATAATTCCTGTTTTCTGGATGCTGTTTCTTACACTTATACATGCATGAATCTCTGAACAGCTCTTGGCATGCTTGCTCCAGCACAGTGCTATTGAATTGTTTTTAAATTCTTATTTCACAGTCTTACTCATTTTCTTGGTTGTACTATAAATTTTCAGCCCTCTTCCATTAAATCTAAATTTTATTCCTTGACAATGTAATTATTCAACAATTGCTTTTGATTGACTAGAAAAAATATTCCTCAAAATGAAACTGTCTTTTTCTTCTTAGTAAACTAGCAGTGAAGAATTTATGTCACGGACACTTTCCTTGTCTCCATTCCTCATCCTTTTTACCACCCTTCCTTGGAATAGGCAAACAGTTGGTGACATAGTAAGTAGATAATGCATAGCTGTGCTGGGATGGTAAATGGGAGACAGGGGGATTTAATGCAGCTGGAGAAGGGTAAGGAGGAACAAGGGCTGAACGTAGACAAGGGAAACTGTAGAATTAAAGTGAATAATTGGCAAGAAAGCGTGCTGGGGAAGGTATGTAAGGAGAGTATTAGGTGAGAAATGGTGTGACTTGGTTGGAAGTGAAGGAGCAGCAGGAGGAGTCCATGGTAGTGAAAGGAACAATCCTGAGTAAAATTCTGCCAAGTCGAGGTAAAGATTTGAATCGTTGCTGTGATAGTGAAATATGTAACTTACACGGATTCTTACAAGTGTTGAAAGTAAATTAGAGTTTCTCTTAGCAACAAGGTGAAACCAAAACAGGCAATAAAACCAAGCCAAAAAGAGCACTGAAAAAGTAAAGAATCGAAATTAAGTCTTTAATGTGTGGCCGGGTTAGGAACCGGACTTCCTGTGAGGTGTCTGAATTGTGGGGCATGAGGGGTTCCAGAAGCCTCCATGCTTGAATGGAGAAGATAGGGGTATACAGGAGAGTTTCCAGGCCCAGGAAGGTTATGGCAGTAAACTGTCAAAGACAAAAAACAAACAAACAAACAAAACAAAACAAAACAAAAACAGCTTGGCGAATTAGTCCCATTTGAGTCCCTGCAATAGGATTAGAACCTCAGATCTGAAGATTAGAGTGTCTCAGAGGATGGTTTTGCCTTAGACTTTTATAGGGAGGAGTAGAGACGTTATATGTGACATGACTTTACAGCTGCAATTGTTCTGCAGTTAGAGTCTCAGTCAACCAGCAGATGTTTATCTTTTGTGTCTGGCTAATTAGGAGCAGGGGGCAGATAGTTTAGCTAATCATTTATGAGAAAGAGAAAGGGCATTTGAAAGGTCTGTGCTTTGCCTGACAAACAAGGGGTCGTGCACAGGTAGTATCTTGTCTAAGTCATATCGGAAAAGGTGATTTGTTTTGCTGTAAACTATTTTCCAAAATGATAGAGGGTTTCTTAACTGTTGCTATTTTTCTGCAGTTCAGGGCTGACTTTAAGTTCAACATTGCCTATGTATATTTATTATTTAACATTTAACAATTGTTTGGCAATGTGCTTAGTCATGTTATACTATTTTGTATGTTTCCTTCTCTTCATACTTGATTACAAAAGCTATGTTTTGTTTTCTTGCATTTTCTGCAGGTAGTATAGAAGTTACATTATTTTGAAAACTAGTAGCTTCCTTTCAATACTTTAAACACAAACATTTATTTCTAAAATTAAAGATAATATAAGGTTATGTCTTTTGAAATAATGCACTTAGCCTGCTTTCTTCTGCTAGCACCTTCCTTATTTCAAGTTGAATGCAATATTCATAGACTTAGGTTATAAAATTTTTATTAATTTTATTGAAATTATTTACTATATGAAGTCTTTCAGAGGACTTTCTGTTCAGTTTATGACATATGTTATGTGTGGTATGTATAGTGGCATGTTACATAACTATAGAATTGCTTCAATATTTAATTTCAGTGCTCATGGTCAGCCTCGTAGATTTGCTCCCTGTACTGTGTCCTTCTCTTACCCACACCCAGCATTAAGCCATTCACACCTACATTACTAGTGATAATTTCTTCTGCATGCTAGTAATCAATCTAGAGATTAATATGGCCGGAGAAATTTAGGAATCATTATTGTTCTTATGGTGTCTATCAGTGGGGCCATTACCTTTTTCATGCTCAATAAAAAAAAGTGCAATCACACACGGGCACACACATGCACACACTTTGACCTTATGCTGTATATACATTGCTCAGTCTTCCTCTCTTGTAGCTTCCTCCCACCGACTACCACCATGCATCAAACAACATAAATTTCATGGCAAATATGATGAACGTGATCAGAAAGGACTAATGAAGAGCATTTGTACTTTCTAAAACTTCCAAATTTAAGTCAAAGTTAAATGAAGGGTGGTTTTCAGATGTCTCAGCCATTGATTTCGGGGGCCCCTGATATGTGTCAATTAAACAGCAGTGGAAAGCACCTCTATGTGAGTCAAGGCATCCCGATGATTTGAAACCATAGTTAGTAAATGATGCATTCATAGCAGAATGCCAGAGTTTTCCTTATAAATATTCAAAGGGAAAGAGGAATTCACATTATTTGAGAGCACTATACACAGATAGGGAAATATAATGTATTAATAATCTATCAAATATATATGTATTGAACTCTTACTCTGAGCCTGTGGCTGAACTATGGTAATAGAACATGAGAAAGCCATGAAAACACTAATGAGGGAGAACCAGAGATATCCTAAAAGCCAAAGCGGGTCACTCCCCTGTAAACTGGGAAAGGTAACTCACATTAAGTCATGTACTCAATTCATTGTTTTGAGCCTACTTATCACAAGAACTTTCCCACTCAAATATTTTTTTTGATTGACATTTTGTTGGTTAGATTAATTCTTTAAATAATCTTGCAAAGGCAAGGGCTTTTCTAGAGTTCTTGTGAAACAGAGCACATTCCTCTGAGGTCTTTACACGTGGCTGACAACTTGTCAGTCAGGGACCTCTCAGACCCTAAACATTTCTCCACAAAATTCAAGTGTCTTCTACTCTGTGTCAAAACAGAATTCTGAAACCAGTCTTTTTTTTCTTTGTAGCTAAATCATTTTGTAAAATAGAGGCCTTCAGGATTTTTTAACTTGTTAAAATTCAAATATTTTTCCTCTCCAGGGCTGCTCTTGTAATTTTTGCCATTTCAATTTTAGACTCAGACTTTTTAGACAAAACCCTTTCAACTTGAGACTCAGATTTTTCTTCAGTTCCATGAAAGCAGATATAAAGGTCACCACCTCTAGAAGCAGACAGGGTTGATTTGCAGTATCTAGTCCTTATTAATTCTGTAGCCGTTTATTTAAATTTCTTTACAAGGATCAGTTGTTAAATAGATCTAAGAACGTACTTTATAGTATGTTCCTGGGGATTAAATGAGAAAACAGTAGATGCAAATCATAAGTGATACATGTGTGTGGTTAACGACACTATTCCTCTTCATGGTTTTGTTACCCAACAAAGGCCAGCCTGGAGTGGGTCTGCCTTAGGCTGGCCAGCAGCATGTGTGTTCTTGACTTTGTGTAGGAAAGATTTCATAACATGAGTCCAGGTAATTTTGAAAGTACGTTTATTAAAGCTGAGAATAGTGAAACAAAGGAAGGGCTTAGGGTAGAAGAAGCAACAGGAGAGAGCCTAGGCAGTGTTCTGCTTTGGCTCCCTAGACACATCATAGGAAAGGAGAGAGTGAGGTGGGGCTGCGGTTAGCTCACTGGGAAGTGAGAGAAAAAGGGGACTTTGGGGACTAGAGCTACCCACTGCTTCCCTGGCTGCTAGTCTCATGGGGACTCTTTGAGTTAGGAAGAAATAAAAAGTTCCTGTCCAGGAAGGGGCATGGGCGTGTTCTAGGGCTAGCCCACATTGAGCTTTTGCCCCAAAGACACTTTATCTTTTTTTTTTCCTTCAGGCAAGAATCTCAGAGGAGGTTTTCAGTAGAATATCCATCAGTTTTTGATGCTGATGCTTCAAAATAAATGTGTGAGGTGGGGGTTTGAAATTAGCCTTTGGTCTGTTCTATTGTTTTACTTTTATCTTGAGTCTGTCTGGCTTTTAATGGGTTTTTTGTTATTTGTTTCCCTGACTTCCTCTGCCTTGGTTTTAGTTGGCACAAATGGCATTAATTGGGTCTCTGTTCTCTGTTTCCAAAACCAGGGAGATTTAAGCTATGTAGTTTCTGGATAGGGAGGAGAAGTATAAACCAATTGCTCTCAAGTGTTCTTGGCTGGGGAAGATAAAGTCTTGTGATTCAGCAGCTGGCTATAAGTCGTTCAATTTTTTGGGGCCTTGTTTAATTTTCTTGCCTCAGCTTCCCTATTCCACTTGTCCAGAAATTTTCCTAGCTTCTTACTATCTTGTCACAGACTCTTCCACTTAAAACTACTGAGCTTAGAATTTCTAGCTTCATATTAGATAGAGTGTCTATTACTCTATCATCCATCTATTGTTTTCATTGTCTTGGTAATGTTCCTGTGCATTATGAGGAAAATTATTAGGTGTATTCTCTGAAATATTAAGGTTTTATTTACCTCGAACATTATTACCTTCAAAGAAAATTTTAATGTTTGTTTTGCATTTTTGCTTTTTCTACTCCATCTATATTTCCCCCTTCCCATCTGTTCTCTTCTTTCCTACCTCCCTTCCCATTACTCCCGCTGCAGCCCTGCTTTTATTTTAAGGCATCCTGTTTTTAGAGGTCCCTAATCATATTTATAAAGAATTTTTTCAAAGATATGAACACCATCAAAACCATCAAGGCATTGTTCCCTCTTTTGTAGCTTTTGTTCCCAGACCAGTTGTTGTTTCCGATTTCATTTCTGAGTTCAGGTGATCCCTAATGCACACAATCACCACCATCCGTGCACTAGCAACTTCCTTCCTCCAGATTTTAAGATGATGATCAAGTTGATGTATAAGTTCTTATTGGAAGGTCAGTTTGTAAATAGAGTTCAGAGTCATTTGATGTGCTTTACTGGTCTGAAGTTAGGTCTCATTTTCTCCTGCCCTATGTTATTAAAACCAATCCTGGATGCTTCCAGCTTTATCTTTACAGACACATCTCAGCCCCTGGCAAAAGGCAGAGGAAGAAGACAGAGGAACTCTGGGTTTCTGCACAACCTCACATTCCTAAGCCCCTTCCCCCTCCCTATACACTGTTCTCCCCCTGACTCTTTCATAGGAAAGAAATAAACTTCAGCATTTTGGGAGTATTTTTTTTAAATTGAAGTAGCTTTGTTACACATATACTATTAATTTGAGGAGAAAGGCCACAGTGAACAGTCATAAACTTTTAGATACTGCTTTCATAAGATCTGTCTCATGAGTACTAAAATTTTTTTTCACAGTAAAGCTCTAATGATTTCCTAGAGTTTTTGTTGCTTTTAATAATTTTATAAGTGGAAGGCAAAAATTAATGTGTTTCTGTTAGGTAGCAGCCTGAAATGAGTGGCCAAAGGGGAAATAAAGCAGGGCTCTCACCATTACAGTCTAACAAAGAACTTAATACAGGAGGCTAAAAGCAAAAGGAAGAGATGTCTCACCAATTAACTCAGCAGTCCTTGGCTCAGTTTGCAAAGATTGCCGGTGTCCCGGGCATTGAAAGCAAAATAGCACAGGAGGAGGGGACAGTACTTGAGGCTGTGCTGTGAAAAGGGGCTTCTATAACAATCTTACTAAGATTGCTGAGTGTTCTGAACATCACAAGCAGGGATTGTACTGAAGGACGAGTTGGCCTATGCTGCGAAAGGGAGCCTTTGTAACAATTTCCCTAAGACAAAGAGCTTTCACTAACTGAGAAAGAAAGCTTTTGTAGCTGTACATTATTCCCCAGATTTAGAAGAAGGAGAAGTGGGGGGAACCTAGAAGGTAACTAAGGTATATAACCCCTGAACCCCAATAATCAGTATACTTAGATCAGCTAAGTACCCACTTGTAGCCACAGCTCAACTATATAAACTTACTAACCAATTTACTAACAACTTTCTTTCCTCTATGTGTGGGGTGTTTAGACTTGCTGGGTGCCTGCTTGCAGCTCCGTGCTTGCACATGTTTCATAAATAAACTTGCTATCTCATTTTCACTGTACGTGTTTGTCGGTCATTTGAATTATTCTCTTGTGAGCAAGACAACCGAGGCAGGGGAGGGAGCCTCTTGACTCGTGTGTCTCTGTCTCTCCCCATCTGTAATGTTTTTGTTTTTATTCTTTTATTTAATGAAAACCCATCTGTTTTTTTTTTCTTGGAAATGGGATCATTGATGGAAAATCACTAAACAAAATCACACCAAGCAAGAGATCTCAAACCAGTTTGATGTTACATTTTAGGGAAAGCATAAAGGAGTTAGAAAACCAAGAAAGAACTAGTAGCCTTTCTTCAATGGCATCTTCCTTTCTCCTGCAGAGCTACCATCCCTACAGGGATATTTTAAAAGTTGAATTCTTTGCCCTTTGTAATAATATAAGCATACTTTTTTAGGATGGGCCTGACATCCTGTAACTGTTTTTTTTTTCCCTCTCCTCCAGTGGAGATGTGAAGTCAATGGCAGCTTCATAACTCTGTACTGGATGTCTTTTGAGCATGGACTACATCAGTTTCCTATGGAGCTTGACAAAGGAGAAATTTTGGCACTGAGAAGAGCCTCTAGCCTGTTAGATACAGAAAGCAACATGTATGCTTCCAAAATAGCAAGTGGCTCACCTGCCCAACCAACCCCGTGGTGCACATACTTCTGTATTACAGGTGGGCCTTCCTCAGACTGTGAGGGGAAAGCAGTGGAGTCCTTTCTGGCTTAGAGCTGTTTCCCCTAAATCTATGTAAAAAGAAAATCCCATGACCTTCTTCTCTCAGGGAAAACCTTATGCCTCACTAGTTCTCATTTAAATGCAGATTTCTGTGTCCTTGCATAAAAGCAATACTTTGGAGGCTGTAAGAAACAAGGCATCGTACTGAAAAATAAGTATGAATACTTAGTTATCTGGAATCATAAAAGTGAACAGTGTGCAGGAACATGATTGATTTTTAGAATAATAACACTATGTGCTATGTGCCATGTATTGTGCTAAGCATTTTACATGTTGTTGTTAATCTTAAGGATGATAGGGTATATAATAATCTCTTCATTTTACAAATGAGAAAACTAGAAGTTAAGTAATAGTCCCAAAGGAATATACTCAGTAAGTGGTGGATCTGGGCTGCTAATTCACATCTGCCGAATTCCCAGATCTATTCTACCTCCACTATATTTTCTTGTCTAGACCTCAATTACTATGCAAATCATTTGGTATCTGTGATTTATAAGAAATATATATTTAGTTCTTGTTCACAGTTTCGGCCTCACAGCTCCTAAAACCCTTGGAATTTCCTAAGTAAGAGAGTATGAAGGTTGTCTTTGTTATGTTAATAAGATGGCTTCTGGACTTCCCCTAAGATAGGAGGCTGTTGGCCAGGAAAAGCAGCCACCACTTCATGGAAGAAGGTGAAAACTTTGTTTCATCCCAATGACTTCTGGAGTAGAAAGAACTGGAGGTTGAATCAATTGAGGAGGAGGACAGATTATATGTTAATATAATGAAAACTCCATCCCATCCTGGAAAGGTGGGGTTGGGAGAGCTTCTGGGTTGGTGAATGCTCTGAGATTTGGGAAGAGTGGTGTGCCCCGAGAGGGCATGAAAACGCCCTGCCCTTTGCCCACATCTTGCCCTTTCGTCCCATGTGTCCAGCTGCTCCTGAGTTATATACAAGGTTAGGAGACCTTGGGGAACAGGAAGCTTCCACATGCCTCTGTGTTGGGCCCCAAATTCCACGAGGACAGAAACTCTTTATTCAGGACCTTGCCCTATGCATCTCTTCATCTGACTGTTGATTTGTATTCTCTAATATCGTTTGTACTAAATGAGTAATGTAGTGAGTATATAAACAGAGTGAAACGGTGAGTCTTTCTGACTCCATCTTGCTTAAGCCTGCTTTGTTCCCGTGACCTTCAGGATAATAGCTTTTGCTTAGTCTTGCACATAGATGTATTAATCATTAGAGGGATTCTGCTTGTAGTTTGAGTTTTATGAAAGCAGCTCCTTATTTATCGAAAATTTGCAGGAATCTCATGATTAGATCCATATTAACCAGAATCACCAATCTTCCTGGGAGCCCTGCTAACACCCACATGTCTGCAGTCATCAGTCACTTTTTGGCCCCCACCATTTCCCCTTCCTGAGACATAAAAGAAGCCTGAACTCCATACTTTCTAAAGATGGATTTGAAGATTAGGTCTTCCATTTTCTAGGTTGGTGCCTTTGTGATCGATACACCTTTCTTTATTTCAAACTCTGAAGTTTTGAGTTATGGCCTTTTGACACATCAGGCACATTGGATCGGTAACAAATAAATGGATTTCTTGAATTCTGTGAGCAAATGAATTGAACCCAAAGTGGAGGCCATAGGAACATCTGATTTAAAGCCAGTCAGTGAAAAGTGCAGGTAATCGCCTTGGCTTGTGATTGACATCTGAAGCAGAGGGTGGTCTTGTGGGACTGAGTCCTTTATCTGTGGAACCTGACTGTAATGGGGTGAAACCTTGAACTGCTAGCCACACAGCAGCCAATAAGTCAAGTAACAAGGAGATGGGGCAAGAAAAGAGACGTTATTCAGAAAGCTAGCAGGCTGAGAAGATGGCAGACTAGTGAACTCAAGCACCATTTTGAGAAAGCATAGAATTCAGGCTCCTTTTATGTCCAGGGAAGGGGAAAAAATGGGAGAGACTTGAGGTCAAGTGTGATTGATGACCACAGACACTAGGACATCAGCAAAGGCTCAGGTGGGATAGTGAAACTTTTTTGCTTTTGGTCAACAAACTCTGCTTTCTTCAGTCCCAGTCCTAAGGTTCTGATAAATCTTTTTATAAACAATCGTCGTGTTTATACAAGCCTTTCTTATCTTCCTGGGGAATTAGATCTGAATAGCAAGATTGTTTCAGTAATTCCTAGACTACACATTAAATCTCTTTAATGATTAGCATATCTATGTGCAGGGTGAAGCAGAAGTTGCTAACTGACATATTATGGGAACGGGGTAGGTTTGAGCAAGATAGAGTCAGAAAGACTATTTTATTTAATTACATAATATCTCTGAGGTAGGTAGTCTCAGAATTGAGTTGAATCATAGGATGCCTAGCTGATGTCCAAGGATTGCTTGGTATGGGAAAACTCACAGTAAATGTTCATTGTAACTGGTACTAGGATCACTTTTATCACCTAAATACTTGCATACAAATGACAGTGTCACTAGAAGGAGCTAAGGACTTTGTATTAAAGGAATATGATTAAGAACTGTACAATTAGACATTTTTTGACTCTTTGAGCCTTCCCTAAGTCTTGAACTGAAGTCCATAGAAATCATGCCAGCCTTAAACTCTTTTATCAGGCAGCAAGAACTATCCTTGGTAATCGTGTATTATATCATTTTATAGTTTTTATTTTACTCATCTCTTAAAATCCTCACAATTGTAAAAATAAAAATAATAGTAACCCCAAAACCAAAGTAAGAAAAAAAGACAAAATTAACCACTATGACTGAAATTAAAAAAAAACAAATCTAAAATAACACTTTCAGGAACATTTGATTTGGCTTCTCAAAAGACTAGTTTCTTCACCCTAAGAACACAATCCTGAACTGAACAACAACAACAAAAAAAACCAACAACAACGAACAACAAACAGATAAACAGATGAGGATACTTTGTGTTTATTTTTCTGTGAAGGAATTATAGGACTTTGGGAGCATCTTACAACACGTTTTGTTTCTCCTGATTTTCCTAGCAACAGAGTGAATACATCTACGATTGCCAAGCAAGAACTACGGTTTTGTGCATCAGAGCCCATGTCTCAGCAATTGATTTTGTTTTCAATTAAGTGTTTGGCATTGGAGGCACATGAAGGTAAATCAAGCTTTTTGAGCTCTGAGTATGGGGTTGAATTCTAGACATAGAAATGATCTGTTTCAGTTAACCTTTCTAGATATAATGATACATGCATTACAAGTATATTTTTGTTATTGTGGACACCCCTCCCAATATGTTTGAAAGCCTCCTGGAACTTCCCACCCAATATCCAATAAATTTATTTTCTTTTCTGGTATGCTAGTATATTTTTTCTTCCTACTGAATAACTTGAGGTCGGCTTCCTGGGAAGCAAATGGCTGATAGTACCAAGATTTCCTCAAACTTTCTCTTTCCTATTAGCATATATCTTTTTCTAAGTCATAAACTATACCTATCCTTGCTATTTAGAAGTGTCATTATATTAATTTATCAAATGTCACTGCATTTAGTTATTTGACTATAGAAAGAGACAAGGAATAAGGACCTATGAACATCAACATGCCATCATTTAGTTATTTGAATTTCTGATTAAACCATGTAACTTTTTACAGTTTTACTTCTACAAGGCTTCTTTTTCTTATTCCTTTATTTCTAGCTCTTTATATTTTACCAAAATTTAAACACTTTTCCTCTCCATATTCCATTCTAGGTCCCCTTCTTTTAGCACTCTATTTTTCTCCTGTAACAGACAACGTTTGTGTCCTCCCCAGATTCATCTGTTAAAAGCCAATTGCCAATGTGGTGATATTTGTTAGTCTGGCCTCTAGGGGGCTGTTTGGTCATGAGGGCAGAGTCCTCATGAGCTGGATTAGTGCCCTAAGAAAAGAGACTCTGGAGAGATGCTTCACCCTCTTCCCCCATGTGAGGACAAAGCTAGAAGATGACCATCTGTCACAAGGGGTTCTCACTAAACATCATATCTGCCATTTCTTAATCTTGGACTTCTAAGCCTCAAGAACTGTGAGAAATAAATTTATGTTGTTTGTAAGCTACCCTGTCTATGGTATTTCTCTTATAGCACCCTAAATAGAGTAAGATGCATCTCTCAGAAAAATCATTCATTGTAATGTCTTAAATCAAGGCATATGTGTACAGCGAATGTATATAATAATCTAGACTTTACCCTTGAGAAGAAGTTTCCTCTGAGACACTTACTTCCACTGCCAATTTATAAATAGGAGTCCTAAAAATCTTTATATTCAACATTTATGGAAACAAGCCCTTAATCATTTCTCCAAACCTGGGATTCTTATGTTCTCTATATTAATAATTATTAATATATTACTACATTTATTAATATTTTATTTATTTATTTTTAGAGAGAGTAGAAGGGAGTGAGAAAGAGAGGCAGGGAAACATTGACATGTTAGAGATGCACTGATCACACACCCCAGCTGGGTCCTGGCCCACAACCCAGGCATGTGCCCTGCCTCAGGGAACCCAACAGGAGAGCTTTCAGTTTGCAGGCTGGCACTCAGTCCACTGAGCCACTCGAGCCAGCACTAATTTCTGCTGTCATACATCCATTCGGTCAGAGCAGAAATGGTATTTTCCTACCCTTTGGCTTTCAAATTTATTTATTCATCTATCCATTTATCATCCATAAAATTTATGAAATCACATATTCAAACACAAGTACCGATCTGCCAGTTATCGTTTATGTGCTTGAAAGTAAAAACTCAAAAAAAAAAGGTCCTGCTTTAATAATGCTTGTATTTTAGAGCAGAAAGGTGAACAATTACTAAGAATGAACAAGTATAGCATGAAATCTAATAATAAATTCTATAGATAAGGATAAACCTATTTAAGAAGCAAAGCGGGTGCTGGGGAGAAGTTGGCCTTATTTTTTCTTAAGAATATTCAAGGAAGAATTCTTGAATAAGGTGACATCTGAACAAATCAGTAAAGGCAGTGAAGAAGTCACTACAGTCTTTCACTTTTTAAAAGATAACTATATGAAGGAAGGACAGTATAATTAGGAAAAAATATAAAAGGTACCGAGATGGGAATACGCTTGGGATGTTCAAAGAATTCTGAAAGATCAGTGTGATGGGAATGGGATGAGGGAGCAGAAGAGTGGTACGGGACAAAGTCATGGCAGTGTGGAAGGACCATACACAGTGAGGTTTTGCAGGTCATGGTAAATATTCGTTTTGGGGGTGATGTATGTATTAGTAATTACCTAAAAACCAACATATTATGAACTCCTTTTGTCTGTTGGCTGACTCAGCTGGGAGTGATATTCTTTTAGTTTTTTCCCCAGCTTTATTGAGCTATAATTGCTGTGTAATATCATGTAACTTTGGATGTGCAGCATGTTGATTTGATACATTGATATATTGCAAAGTGATTACCATGATGACATTACCTAACATTTGCATCTTGTCCTATAATTACCAATTATTATTTGTAGGGAGGGCATTTGAGATCTACTCCCTTAGCAACAATCAAGTGTATAATACAATAGAGTGTCATTACTTATCATCACAATGTTGTACATCAGATCCCAAAACTTCTTAATCTTATACATGAAAGTGTGAGGGCATAAGAAATGATTTTCTACCTCTTTTCTACGTTCTGACTAGGCTAATAATCAAATTAACATGAAATGGATTCATTGGGGAAAATAACCAAATTCAATACATATGTACCTGGTGGGGTGCTGCAAGAATATGAGACCCAAGGACAAAAAGAGCAGTTTAGGAAATATGCCATCTCCAGCTAAGGAGGAAGGAAGGGAGCTGTGGTCTGGAACTTTAAAGGTCAGGAAGGCAGTTCATAGGGAGACTAAAAAGCCAATGTTTGGTCAGTAAATGTTTGCTGGGCCATCTTTAACAAGGGGACACAGAGGACATTGGTCAAATGGGCTTGCTAGGTTCCCCCTGTGTGTCACACACTAGTTTATACTAAATTGTAGTCACCTATGATGATGTCTCCCTTTCTGGAGCAGGTCCTCTACCTAAACCTAAATCCTGCATTTTGAAAAATAACCAGCTTCATATCAATATTTCAAAAGGCATATTTTTGGATGGCAAACTGCTACTTTTCAGAAGTTTGTATCCTTTAACCAGTATCTTTCCATTTTTCTCACCCAAATCCCACTAACTGTCATTGTACTGTTTGTTTCTCTGAGTGGGGCTATTTCAGATTCTACATGTAAGTGATCTCATAAAGTGTTTGTTTCTTTCTGACTCATTTCACTTAGGATCATGATTCATTCAATTCACAGGATTTCCTTCTTTCTCAGAGCTAAATAGTATACATCTTCTTTACACTTTTATCCATTGAGGGAGAGTTCAGTTGTTTTTATATCTGGGCCATTGTAAACAGTGCTGCAATATAAATGGAAGTACAGATATTTCTATGAGAGCTTGACTTCAGTTTCTTTGGATGTATACCCAAGGTGGGATTTTGGATCATATGACAATTTTATTTTTAATTTTTTGAGGAACTTCCACATTGTTATTAATAGTGGGCATACCAATTTATATAGCCAACAGTGCATAAGGATTCCCTATATTCCACACCCTCAACAACAATTATCATTATGTTTTATCTGTTTGATGATAACCATTCTAGCAGGTGTGAGGTGATATCTAATATTGGTCTTGGATTATATTTCTTAGTGAGTACAGTTGTGAGTACTTTTTCATGTACCTGTTGCCCATTTGTATGTCTTCTTGAGAAAACTAGTTATTTAGTTTCTCTATCCATTTTTTATAAATGGGTTTTTTGGTTGTTATTGAGTTGTATGAGTTCTTTATATTTTTTGAATATTATCTCCTTATCATATGCATAATTTGGAAATATTTCTCCCATCCCTTAGGTTGCCTTCTCATTGTGCTGATTGGTTCTTTTGCTGTGTTGTAGTATTTAGTTTGATATAGTCAAGGTTATTTATTTTTAGTTTTGTTGCTTGTGCTTTTGGTATAATATCCAAGAAACTATTGATAAGATCAATGTGAGGGTACTTGCTGCTTTTTAAAATTTTAAGCTTTTAGGCTTTATGTTTAAGTTATAATCCTTTTCTAAGTTTGTGTTTGTGAGTGGTATGAGATTATTTTATACCAATTTCATTTCTCTGCATGTAGTTATTCAGTTTCCAGGACCATTTTTTGAAGAGAGTATTCTTTCCCCATTGAGTGTTCTTGAGTTTCTTGTCAAACATTAGTTAACTTTATATGTAGGAGTTTGTTTCTGTGCAATTAACTATGATCCTTTAGTCTACATGTCTATTTTTATGCCAGACCATTCTGTTTTGATGACTATAGCTTTGTAATATAGTTTGAAGTCAGATCATGTTATAACTCCAGTTATGATCTTCTATCTCAGGATATTTGGACTACTTGAGGTCTGTTGTGACTCCATGCAATTTCTAGGACTGTTTTTTTTCTACTTTTATGAAAAGTGCCATTGGAACTTTGAAAGGGACTTTATTGAATTTATAGATGACTTTGGATAATATAGATATTTAAACAATATTAATTCTTTTGATCCATGAACACGGATATCTTTCAATTTTTGCCTTCCTTTTTTTCATCAAAGTTTTACAGGTTTTAGTCTACAGATATTTCATCTCCTTCATTAAATTTATTCTAAGGTATATTACATTTTTTGATGCTATTATGAATGGGAGTTTTATATTTTTATTGAGTTTATTGGGGTGACACTGATTAACAGAATTATACAGGTTTCAGGTGCACAGTTCTAAAACACGTCATCTGTACATTGTGCTGTGTGTTCACCACCCCACGTCAAGTCTCTGTCCAACATCATTTATGCTCACCCCATACCCTCCTCCTCTTCCTCCTGCCTTCCTCAGCAATCACCACACTCTTGTCCATGTCCATGAGTTTTTTTTCTTTTTTGCTCAGCCCTTATTCCTCAAATGTTTTGTTGCTAGCATATAGAAATACAACTGTTTTCTGTAGGTTGATTTTGTATATTGCAGGGGTTTTTTTGTGTGTGTGGAATTTTGGGATTTTTAAATAAAAATTATCATATCATCTGCACAAAAAGATAATTTTACTTCTTTCTTTCTTATTTCAATGCATCCATTATCTATCTGTCTATCTATCTATCTATCTATCTATCCATCTTTCTATCTATCTAATCATTATGTTATCTGATTGATTTGGCTAGGAGTTCTGGTACTATGTTGAATAGGAATGGTGAGAATGGACATAATTGTCTTTTACTGGTCATGGGGCAAAAGCCTTCAGTGTTTCACCATTGTGTATGATGTTGGCTGTGGATTTCTCATATATGGCCCATATTATATTTAAGTATGTTCCTTCCATACCAAATTTGTTGAGGCTTCTTATTATGAAGGAATCTTATATTTTGGCAAATGTTTTTTTTATGGATTTATTGAGATAAACATCTGATTTTTAAATCATTGATGTTCAATCATTAGTAGATTTTTATTCTACTAATATGATATATACCAGTTATTGCTTTGTGGAGTTTATCCTTGCATCTCAAGGATAAATACTACCTGATCATAGGGAATGATAATTTAATGTGCTGTTGAAATAAGTGTACTAATATTTTGTTGAGAAATTTTACATCTATATTCATCAGGGATATTTGTAATTTCTTTATAGTGGCCTTATCTTGTTCTGGTATCAGAGTAATGCTGTCCTAGGACATGACTTTGAAAATGTTTCTTTCTGTTAAGGTTTTTGGAAGAGTTTGAAAAGGATTGACATTAACTGTACTTAAATATTTGGTAGAATTCACCAGTGATACCATCTGGTTCTGGGATTTTCTGTGTTGGGAGGGTTTGAATTACTGATTCATTCTCCTTACACATCATTTGTCTATTTATATTTTCTGTTTATTCATGATTCTGTCCTGGTGGGTTGTACTAATTTCCTCTGGGTTGTCAAGTTTGTTGGTGTATAATAGTCTCTCATGATTCATTTTATTTCTGTGGTATTAGTTGTAATGTCTCCTTTTTCATTTCTAATTTTACTTGAGTTCTTGTATTTACTGAGTTAGTCTGGCTAAAGCTTTATCAATTTTATTTACATTTAAAAATCAGCTGTTAGTATTGTTGATTGTTGCTGTTATTTTTCTGGCCTGTGTTTATTTGCATTCTAATCTTTGCTATAACATTCCTTCTTCTAAGATTTTTTTTCTTTTTCTAATTTCTTTTGTTGTAATGTAAGGTTGTTTAGTTGAAGCCTTTCTTTTTCTTAATGTAATTATTTCTACAAACACCTGTCTTAGAATAGCTTTCTCAACATTGCATAGGCTTGATATCTTGTGCTTCTATTTTCATTTTTTTCAAGCTACTTAAAAAAAGTTTTCTTTTGAGTTGTTTTATGACCCATTAGTTGTTCAGGAGCATGCTGGTTAGTCACCACTTCTTAAGAAAATTTCCAACATTCCCCCTTTTTTTGACATCTAGTTTCATACCAGTATGATCAGAAACGTACTAGGTATATTTTTAATGTTCTTAAATCTGCTGAGATTTGTTTTGTGACCTATTATGTGATCTTTCCTGTAGAGTATTACATGTGCATTGAAAAAAATGTGTTTTGCACTTTTGGATGAAATGTTCTGTATGCATCTGTTAGTTCCCTTTGATTTAAAGTATAGTTTAAGCCTAAGTTTTCCATATTGATTTTCCGTGTGTATGATCTATCCATTGCTGAAGTGGGGTATTGAATTCTCTGCCATTGTTTCTATAAATGTGCTTTTACCCTTTTCCATTTTCTCCCCCTTCTTGGATACCAATGATACATAATTTCTTTTGATGGTATCTTAAAATTCTTATAAGATTTCTTTGCTCATTTTTATTATTATTCATTTATTTTTGCTTCTCTGATTAAATCAAGTTTAACTGTCTTCTATCTCAGTGATTCTCTCTTTTTGTTGTTCAAATCTGTTGCTGAAACCCTCTATTAAATTCTGTCATTCACACACTGTATTCTTCACCTCCAATTTTTTTTGGTTCTTTTATGTTTTCTGTTTCTTTGTAGAACTTCTTAATTTGCCATTGTATTATTTTAGTGGCATTATTAAATTGTTTCTCTGTGGTCTCTAGCTCACTGAGCATCTGTATAACAATTAGTTTCACTTGTTTGTCTGGCAATTCCGGGACCTCCATTTCTGGGGGTGGGAGGAGATTGGCAGTTCCTGAAGGTTTATTGTGTTTCTTGGGGGGACACATGTTTGCCTGATTGTTTGTGATCCCCGTAGCCTTTCACAGATATCTCTACATTTGAAAAAACAGTCATGGCTTCCAAACTTTATGGACTGACTTTGATAAGGGAAGCCTTTCATGGTGGAGATATGCTGATGTATGTTGTGACCCTGCATCCAGTGGGCCCACGGTACCATGTGTGGAAGTGCGTGGCAGCACTGAGTCCAGGGCATTATATCTCTTCAGTTTAGGCCATTGTGGCCCACAGCACTGACACACAGTAGGGGATCCACAGTGTATTTAAGTGTTGTCTTCCTTTCTGATTACAAGCAACCAGAGTAGGCAGTGGTGGTGGCCGGAGCTTGCAGTATATACACACTCAGCTGTTGGGGCCAGCAAGTGCCTAAGTAAAGGCAGAGGCTAGTTTAGGACACACTTACAGTGACAGTAACTAGAGCAGGTAGTAAGGGCCAGGGTCAACTATGGGCTCGCTGACAGCTGTGGAGACCCTGGGTGTCAGTTTGTTCTCCCACTGGGCATGTATACTGCAGTAAAGGCTGGAGACAGGTTAGGATGGGCATATGCTGGTACACAGTTTTTGGGACTAGATACAGGTGGGCACAGTGGTGCTAGCTAGTGACAGAAGGCAAAGCTTGATCCAGAAATACAACCATCTGGGAGCCCTGGCTATCAGTTTGCACTCCTGTGGCTGCACAGTACCTCCCCACCACTGCAGAGGAGGCCAGTGATAGGTACCAGGCCAGTGTTGTACAGGTGTTCAGCAGGAGGGACTAGCTCCAAGCAAGAGGATGGTGGTGGGTGTCAGCCAGAGGGGAAGGCCTAGGTATGGGGGTGTCAAACTCATTTTCACCAAGGGCCACATCAGCCTCATAGTTGTCTTCAAAGGGCTGAATGCAATTTTAGGACTGTATAAATGTACTCCTTAAATAGGGGCAAAGAGCTCAGTGCTGCTGTCAGGTAGAAACAAGGTACTGGGTGAGATAAAACAAGGCAGAGGGCCTGATTTGGTCCACAGGCCTTGTGTTTGCAATCTGTGGCCTCGGACGATATTTTGTACTAGTGCAACTGTGGAAGCCTGATCTGGCTATAAGTGTGGCTCCTTGGCTTTGAGGGGCAGGGAGGGATTCAAGTGGCTAGGGTCTTATACTTGTGCAGCTGTAGAGATCTGGGATGATTATCCACATGGGTCCTGGACTCTGGCAGGGGTGGTGGAAGAAGGGAGTATGAAGGGGTTCAGCTGGCTGATATCAGCAAAGGCATTTATCTGTGAAGCAAAATGTAGTGAGCTTTGCTGTGGGCCCATGAAGAGTATACTAGTCTTTGGCTTCCTCAGTGGCTACATTTGCTGAGTGGTCTGCAGACCAGGTCTGTATGAACCACAATAGTCCTCTCTGCATTGTCTGCTAACAATAGCCTCTGCTTTGCTTTCTTGTTTCCAGCACTTTAATACAGCACAGCTTTGCTGGTCTGGGTGGATAAAACTGAAGTGGGATCATCACACAGTGTCCGGAGAGGCTGGAGAAGTTGATTGCTCATCCAACTCTTAAGTTTCTGGAGAAAGGAACTCTTTGGGGCTGGTAAGTTTCTTCTTGTCACTGAACAATGTTGGCTTGCTACATGGGATGATGCAGACAGAACAAAGTTGTCTTCCTTCTCTTATGTGATTATTCTGGTTTTGCTGTTGTGCCACAGTGTTGCTAAACTTTACAAGTAGATGCTAGAGGTCTCTCAGAGTTGTTTCTTAGTCTATGGATAGCTGTTCGATTGTTGAATTTTGTCAGGGGGCTGGAAAGCTGGCTTCTCTTGTTGCTACTTTTGTTGGGGTGGGGTGGGAATCTTGCTTGCAGTTTCTTATGTGAATATACTTCGATGTCAGATGGACTTGCAGTCCTTTGAAGATTCTACTCAGCTATGTGTAGATGTTTCTTGGCTAGATTGGTATTGGTTATTGGCTGCGTGCTTCTCTAGGACTTTCAAACAGAGAGCCTGTGTGTGGTTTATTTATGTTTCAAGCCTAGTTTTTAAGAGGGAGTGTTCTAAGAACAAGAGTTACAGAATTGTGTATTTCAAGAAGAGGAAGCTGCCAAGTGAAGTAAGTGCTATTTGTAAAACTGGCTCATCTTTATTTCTGCTGTATGCTATCAGTCAAAGCAGTCACTGGCCACCCACAGTCAAGGAGGTGGGGAGAGAGACCTGACCGCTTAGTGGGGAAGTGGCAAGACTACATTGCTGAAGAGCATACAGATAGTGAATGTTGTTGCAGCCACATTTAGAAAATAGAATGTGCCACAGCTGAGATATTGGGTTACATCAGTAGTCTAGTTGAAAGGTACTAAAGAGTTTTGAGAAGAGAAAAGGTATCAGATGACTTAGAGTTATTTCGCTTAGATACATTTTAGTGGTGCTGAGTAGAAAAGTTGAGATCAAGTAAGAAGTTATCAAAATGATCTAAGTGAGGGAAATTAGTGGTTTTATTAGGGCATTAGAAGTAAAGGTGGCAAATCAAGGGTGGCTTGTGCATTTACTGTGAGTAAAATTTTCTGATGATTGCATGCAGATTTTGAGAGAAGAGAGTAGGTAAGCATTTTATCAACCAATTTGGCTAAGCTACTTGGAAAGTCAAGTTCTCAATTACTGAAATTGGGCAAATTCTAAGAAGAGCAAGTTTGGAGGATTTAAAATCAAGAGTTCAATGTACATGTTAAA
>PVKM010007925.1:0-40166 GCA_004027735.1 Carollia perspicillata | reverse complement strand
GCAGTGCCTTCTCGCTGCCGTGGCCCGCGGTCCGCTGTCCGGACGCAGCGCCGCTGCCTTCCTCGGTGCTGTCTGCCCTGACAGCGCGTCGCCTCCAGTTCTGCGGGCATTCGGGTAGCGGCGGTGTGACCGCTCCTGGGTGTGTCCTTTGGAACCCAGGTGCACGTGCGCAGCGGGGCGTGCCTAGGGGCAGGCCTGACGGTCCTTGCTGACGTCCGGTGTCGTTTGTCCTCCTCCTCTGGCTGACGTGGTGGTGTGCTGCGTGTTTAGTTTTGCATTTCTCTGGTGGCTGTGATGTGAAGAGGCAGTGTGCTTTTTGGTTATTTTGTTTAACCACTTTTGCGATGTGCCTATTCAAACTTTTACGGAGTTTTTTGGGGGGATGTTTTATTTACTTAATTTTTTATTTATTGGTTTTAGAGAGAGATTGAGAAACGTGGAATTTTGCGGTCCCACGTATCTGTGCGTGAACTGGTTAACTGTCGCATGTGCCCTGACCAGGGACCGAGCCTGCAACCCGGTGCACCGGAGGGTGCTCCCACCTGGGCAGGGCAGCGTTTCATTTCTCGTGGGGGCGAATGATACTCATTGTGCGGAGGTACTGCGTGCTGTTCATCCATTTGTCAGGTGTCTCCCTCTGTGGCTGTCGTGACTCATGCTGCTGTGAACCTTCCCGAACCAGTGTTCTCATGTTGGTTGTGTGTACCCAGGAGTGGCCTTGCTGGGCACATTGCGCCTTCTTTTTGAGAAGCCGCCACATCGTTCTCCACAGCAGCTGTAGCACTTTGCATTCCTGCCAGGGCTGTGTGAGGGTTCTAGTTCCTCTGCGTTTTTGTCAGCACTTGTTACTAACTATCTCTTTGGTTGCAGTGGTGCTGGTGGGTGTGAAGTGTCATCTCTCTGTGTTTTGATTTGGAGTTCCCTTGTGACGAATGACGTTGAGCATTTTTTATTTGCTCATTGGCCCGTTTGTATCTTCTTTACAGAAATGTCTGCGGAAATCCTTGGTCCCTTTCGATGGGATTGTCTTTTTTGCTGTTGAGTTTGGAAGTTGTTTATGCATTTTGAAGGTTGTAGATACAAATTCCGTAGAGATACATGGTTAGCAAATACTTCCTCCCATTTTGTAGGTTGCTTTTTACTTTGTTGACAGCGTGCTTTGAAGAGCAAATGTTTTCAGTTCCCCCGCAGTCCAGCCCGTCTCCTTTGTCTTTCTCCGCTTGTGCTTTTGGTGTCACACCTAAGAGCCCGCTGGCCAGTCTAACGGCACGAAGTTGTGTCTCCTTCTAAGAGCTGTGGTTTTAGTCTTACATTCTCGCCTGGCCTGGACTTCGACGCAGTCGTGTGCGTGGGGTGAGGCGGGCCCAGCTGCCCCAGCACCTCTGGTGAGCAGACCGTCCTGTCTGTGCTGAGCTGCCGTGACACGTCGGTCGCACATCAGTTGACTGAGTGTGTGAGGGCTCATTCGGACTCGGTCCTGGACCCTGAGTCCCAGGTACCGATCCGCAGGTCTGTTCCTGTGCCAGGACCACGCTGGCCGGGCTGCCCTCGCATCCTGGGCAGTTTTGAAGTTGGGACGTGTCGGTCCACCCGCTTTGTTTCAGTCTTTGGGGTCCCTTGCAAATCTAGATAGTTCTAGAGTTAGGTTGCCCAGAGCTGCAAAAAACAGCCGTCTAGGATGGTGACAGGAATCGCGTTGGGTTTGTAGGTGCCCACTTGGGGGGAGCTTTGTTACCTTAGCGATGCCAAGTCTGCAGTCCCTGAGCACAGGACGTGTTCCCTGTACTGAGGGCTTCTTCAGTGTCTTCCAGTGTATTGTGTTCTTGGTCAGTGTAGCTCAGGTTTTGTCAGTTTTATTGTCTCGTCAGAGAGTCAGCTTCTGGTTCTGTGGGTGCTCTCTGGCTCACTCATTTCCGTTGTGAGCTTCATGGCTGCTCATGCTTGCTTTGGGTTGAGTTCGCAGTTTCTGGCGTCATGTTTGTGCGTGGTGCCAGGGTTCATCATCCTCTGTGTAGACTTGGTCTTGAACCGGCATCACTTGCTTAAAAGCCCCCCGGTCCCTCCCCCGGCACTGTGGTGTCCTTCATGCCAAGGGTGAGGAGGCCACACGTGGGCCCAGAGGACTGCTCTGTGGTGACACCTTCGTCTCTCCTGCCATCAGCATCAGTGAGCAGCTGGGGCTCACTCAGTGGTTTGAAGATTTGGTCAGGTCACCTGCACAGGCTGCTTTCCTTGTGTGACAGGTGATGACGTGGGAAGGGGAAGGTGGGTGACGGGTCTGGCAGTGTGTGCTTTAGTGACGTTGCTACAGGTGGGGCTGGGTGTAGGGCAGCGGTCACCTGCGGCCTCACCGCTCTCGGCAGCATGTCGCGCGGTCCCTCTTGGTCTTCTCCCTCCTCGCGGGTCGTGGCGACCGCATAGGGGCAGCTGGCTCAGGCAGGCGCTCAGGTGACAGTGTCCTCCTCCTGGTCTCTCCCTCCACTGCTGTCCGCTGGTGCCTGGCACCGAGTGTGGACTGGCGAGGAGCGCGCTGGTGGAGAGAGGGCTGAGGCTGCAGCAGGAGTCTGCCTGGGGGCAGCACCCCGGGCGCCCGCAGGAGCAGCTGGGCTGAGCAGGCTCTCGGCACAGGCAGCACGTCGGGGGGCAGCCGTGCGCCGAGCTGGGGTGCTGGCCGTGTGCCCCGGCTGCGGCGTGCTCCATGGTGAGACAGCTCAGAGTCGGGGTGGTCGCCTGCGCTCTCCCCCTCTTCCCAGGGCACGCCGCCCCGTCCTCCCTCCTCCGTCTCCCGAGGCGCCTCGGTCTCCCTGTCTCTCACGAGCACCAAGGGCCCTTGCTGTGCCTCACAACTCATCTCCTGGGCCCACTTCTCCCAGGATTCACTTCTTCTGCCTCTGTGACTTTCTGAACACAGCCTCCTTTAAAGTCCGAGTCTTGACTCCGAGCTCTTTCTTTCGTTTCTTTTGTATTTCTTTATTTTTAGAGGGGGAAGGGAGGGAGAAAGAGAGGGACAGAAACATCCATGTGTGGTTGCCCTTTGAGCGCCCCCTACTGGGGAATCGAACTGGGAACCCTTTGGTTCACAGGCCCGCACTCAGTCCACTGAGCCCCAGCGGCCAGGCTCCGAATTCTTTCCTCGTCAGAACTCCGGTGCCCAGGGTGCTGTTCTTCCTCCAGCATGCGGTGCCGTGACTCGGGCTGTCCCTGTCCCTGCTCTCAGAAGGTCGCCCTCGGAAGCATGTTTGTGCTTCCCTTTTCCAGATGTGCGTCCTTCCGTCCTTCCGTCCTTTCCCTAAGTGCTAAGGGTCCCCGTGAAGCCTGCAGCCAGGGGAGCAGTAGGCTGTGGCCTTTCTTCCCCGCTAACCCCCCGAGGGCTCTTCCTCAGCTTCTGCAGCTTGCTTCCCGGGTCCGCGCCGTGCGCGGTGGCTCCGTCTCCTCTCCAGGGACCTGCAGGCCCGGTAGCAGAGACTGTCATCGGCTCGGTGGCCAGGTGCCTCTGAGGGGCTGAATGAAAGTGTTTGCCACACAGCCGAGAGCCTGGCTTCGTTCAGCTCCGATGGTGAGGGGCACTTCCTCCCTCTAGGGTGGCCCTTGGGTGTTCTTAGGTTAGGTGCCGAAGGGTCTCTCAGTGCAGGTGCCAGAGGGCAGGAACCCCAGGGGTCACTCCAGCTTTGCTGTGATTAAGGCCCTGAGCTGTCCAGGGACGTGCAGGGCCAGCGGGGTCCCTAGTGCTCCAAGGCCTCAGTGCTGGGGAGAGAGACCCAGACCCGGGAGAGGGTTGAGGTGATGCGGGAGGTGACGGCCCCGTGGAGCTCAGCCCGCAGGCAGCCCCTTTCACCCCACTGCACCGTCTCCCTAGGAGCATGTTCAGACTCTGCAGACCCCAGCCCGAAGCAGAAGTCCACACGGGAAAGCTCACCTCCGAGGTCGAAACCTTGCTCTGGCCCCTGCCCTGCTCCCGTCGGCGTCCTTCCCGCAGTCCCACCCGCACGTCCCAGACCAGGGAGCTCGGGCCTCCGGACACCCGCTCCGGCTCTCCCCTTGTGTGCCCCCAGGCTTCCTCCCACACGGAGCTCCCGGGTTCTCCGTGCCTTGTCTGTCGCTGGGGGTCCTGCTGTATCTGCCTCACCTCTTGGTACCGCCTGCCCCTTGCGGCAAATCCCAGGTTCCCACCTTCTACTGGCGACCTCCTGAGACCAGCTTTGGCTGGTAGCCTGTGCTAGGGCTCGCAACCGTGGCAGCACCGGCAGAGCTCTCGCTCCCAAGCCTGCCTTAGGCCACCGCCCTGCACACACCTTGCGGCCTTCAGGAGATCTTCTCTCATTGGCTGCTTTGGTGCTGTGGCTGCCTCTGCCAGGTGTCTTTCCTTGGACCCTGCGGTGGTCTTCTGGTTTCCCTTTCCGACTGTCCCCAACCCGGTTGTTGGGGTGGATTCTCCCTGTGACCCCCGTGCCCTCGAGTGCCCAGTGGTACTACCCGACAGGATCTGTCTCCGAACCCTGGGGCACGGTCCCTGGCCAGCCTGGCTAAGATACGAAGGTCACTGAGCATCTTCTCTGGTCCGTCCCGGGTCCCCGGTCTTTTTTTTTTTTTTTTTTAATCTCCACCTGAGAGTGTGTTGTTACTGATTTTAGAGAGAGGAAGGGACAGAGAAACATCGATGTGAAGGAGAGACATCGATTGGTTGCCTCTCGCACATGCCCGACCTGGGACTGAACCACAGCCATTTGGTGTGCGGGACGATGCTCTGACCAACTGAGCCCTCCGGCCAGGGTGGGCCCCTGTCTTTTAAACATCTTTTTTTAAAATATAGATTTTAGTTATTTATTTCTAGAGAGATGGGAGGGAAGGGAGAAAGAGAGGGAGAGAAACATCAGTGTGTGGTTACCTCTCGCATGCCCCCTACTCGGGGCCTGGCCTGCAACCCAGGCCTGTGCCCTGACTGGGAATCGAACTGGCGACCCTTCGGTTCACAGGCCAGCACTCAGTCCACTGAGCCACGCCAGCCAGGGTAAATACTTCTTTTTGTATGCTCCTTAAGGCCCTGAAACCAGGGAAAGGACCACTTTCAACTTCTGTTGTTCTCTTCTAACGGTCTCTTCTGTGTTTTTCACAGTCCTGGGGACTCAGGGACCGTTTAACAGAGATATTTCCTCCCCTGCTGGGGTGGCTGCCCTCTCCCTGCTATGCCTCTTAGAGGGCCAGGGCCAGCTGGCCCCAGTGTGAATCGGACGACAGAGAGGTTTGGCCAGGGAGTGGCACCATTGATTCCAATACCGTCTTGCAGCTGGACCTGCTTTGCTGTCCCATGGACGTGGATGGAAGCTGCATGCATCCAAGCTTCCGGGGCTCTCAGGTGTAGCCCTCAGCCGGGCACTGCCTGCAGACTAGGTCCCTCTGCAGCTGTTCCCCTGCACTCCGCCCCTGCCCCCTTCCCTCCTCCAGGTAATTCCTTTCCTTCCCCTGGCCCCAAAGGAAGAAGAAAAGCTTACCAGCCAGGCTCTGGTTCTCCTGTCCCCACACATGAGGCCTCTTCACCCTCCTTTTAACCTGCCCTTCACAAGGAGTAGCATGACCGATTGGGGTCCCTGTAAGAGTGCACGCCAGATCTAGTAGGTCTTAGGGAAATTCTCAAGACCCAGAGAGTTACGTAGAAAAGTTTCAGGGGGCCCTGGCTGGTGTAGCTCAGTGGATTGAGCGCGGGCCTGTGAAGCAAGGGGTCACTGGTTTGATTCCAAGTCAGGGCACAGGCCTGGGTTTCAGGCCAGGTCCCTGGTAGGGGACGCATGAGAGGCAACCACACATTGATATTTCTCTGCCACTCTTTCTCGTTCCCATCCCCTCTATTTCTCTCTCTAAAAAAAAAGAAAGAAGGAAAAGAAAAGTTTCAGGGGTTAACCCAAAGCTTTGACCTGGCCTGGAGGGATGTCACCAGGGAGAGACCAGTTCTGGAGGCTGCCTCCTGGGTCGGAACCAGCACCCCCGGGGGCATCGCCCAGTGCGTGCGCTGGAGGAGTGGCTCGTCGTTCAGGCCGCGGACCGCTGTGGAACCGCCGTGTGCAGTGCGCTCCCACGCTTTTGGCCCAACTTTCAGGAAAAAAATCTTTCACTGTAATTTTTTAGTTCAGTTTTTAAATGTACATATAAAGTCAATTATCGTATTCTAGGGAATTATTTTGCATAGGGATATGGTTATTGCTTTCTAGAGTTACATTTTTAACGCATAAGCATAAATAAAAGAATTAAAAGCATTTCTACAGACGCAGAATTAATACTGCCCACGTGTCATGCGCACCCTTATTTTCCCTCAAAAATCTGGGTGAGACTGCGCGCTCTACCCAGCAGAACACGGCGCCCCCTGCCAGGGGCCCGGAGCCAGCGCCGCTCCCCAGTGCGCCTTCCGGAGGGGACAGCGCAGGGCCGGTCTGAGCCAGTTCATCGCTCCAGGACCCTCCGGAGGAGCCCACTGCCTTGCTGCAGAGGTGGAGGGAAGCCCTCACCAAACTAACGCAGACCCCCGTCTCACAAGACCGATTTCTAACTTGGGCCGCCCCTGATGTTTGGGGAAAATTTCGGAAGTTCTCCTCAGGGCTTCCTTCCCTGCATCCATGCGCTGGGGCGGCCGAGCTGGTGGTTTTCCAGATTCAGGCCCGTGGGACTTGGAGTGGGATGGGGTCCAGTCCCCTCCCGAGCCGCTTACATGGGGCTTCTCCCTGAATCCATGCCCAGTCCTACCAGTCGGCTGGGCTTGCCGTCCCACGCCCCTTTCCCAGGAGCGGCCTGTGGCGTAGCCAGGGCTTCTGCAGTTCGCACCGCAGCACGTGAAACCTGCTCGGAAGTCAGAGAAGCAGCTAGACTCAGCCTTCCCCCTGGTCCACAGCAGCGAACCAGGGACGCTCCTGAGTCTGCTCACCCGGCCCACTCCGGGGTGGGCACCCCCACCCCGAGGCCCCACGGGGCCTGCTGGCCCCCTGCTCTGCTCACCAGGGAGCAAGGAACCCCTGCTACCTGGGCTTTGTCTGATGTCTGTGTCTGCCTTGGCCCTTTCTGCTGTGAGCTGTGGGACCATCCTGCGCATCAGTCCCTGGTACTGCGGTGGAGACCCCTCGGGACCTGGGTGGGCTAGGCCCGTGGGCTGTGTGTTTCCGGGGTCTGCTGTCCCAGGTCACTTTGCCTAACAAAAACAGGTGGGCCCAGCCTCCTCCTAGGGCCCTTCTCCCTCCCTCTGCCGAGTGCCTGACGCTCAGGGAGACGCCCGGGGCTTGCTCTCAGGGAACCCGCTCAGGCAGTGGGCACTCCCGCCTGCCTGGCATGTGTTGTCTTGGGGGGGCGGAGTGAGGACAGAGGTGACCCTGGGCACGTGCAGAGGCCTGGTCAGAAGCCCTGTTTGCGGTGACAGCCACACAGTGGCCCTCCCACTGGCATGTGCTGTGCGCTGACTCTCCCCCAGGTGCGCGGTCCGGTTTCGGTTTCATCAGTCATCACTGAGCACTGGATGGGGTTTGGGGCAGCCTCCCCTTCCCAGTTGAGCTCTCCGGGGCCGACGTGTGTAAGTCCATGTGGCACCCCCGTCTGCACTGGTACCTCAGGGTGGATGGAGCAGCACGGTGGCCATCGGGAAGTGGACGTCCAGAGGTCGGACGCTGGGTGAGGCTTTGCTGAGCAAGGACCTTGCTGAGGTGCTGTTTCGGAGGACCTGAGTGGATAACGTATTTGTTGGGGAGAGGCCTGGTGTTCTTGAGATCCTCGGGGTTCAGGTGGGGGCTGCAGTGAGGGGCTTCCTCCCCAGAAATGCAGGGGAGGCCAGCAGGGAGGGAGGAGCTCACTTGCTCTCTCCCACTGCCCAGGGGGAGGCAGCACCTGTCTGTCGTCACTGAAGCTCTGGGGGGGCTGGTCAGCTGGAAGGGGCAGCGTCGGCTGGCGCTGTTAGCTCAGCCTGTGTCTGGCTCCACAGGGTGTGGTGTGCAGCATCAGGAGCTGCCTGGTGGCCCCGTCCGGAGACTGCGCGTGGCAGGCCGTCCCGGAGTGGTTTGCCTCCGGGAGGGCTGCCTGGTGCTGACGCGTTTGTGTTGGTGGGCGCCGGTCAGTGAGGGCAGCCTCTTGGGCGGCACAACAGAGGGGCCGCTTTTTGGCTTGGATTCCAGGTCAAGGTCAGAACTTTCAGATCCTGGGTTCTGGGGCATGTGTGAGCTGTGGGCTGTCACGTGTTCTTTCCTGGAATGTTGCTTCCACGTTCGCTCTGCGTGATGTCGAGGATCACCAGCGGGCTGCGAGCAGCTCTGCCCCTGGCAGTTCAGAGGACGGCTACGAGGAGGTAGCTTGGCACCGGGACGCAGTGGGCCCTTCCTGAGTTGCTCCCAGAGAGCTTTCTCTCCCTGGGCGGGCGTGCCCCGAGCCTTCCCTGCCGCCCTTGGCTGGTCCAGAGCTCTCTGCCCAGCCTTAAGGTGACAAGGCCAGAGGTGAGTCCCTGCACAGTCACCTGTTGGCTGGAGAAGGGCAAGGCGCTGTGGCCCCGTGCAGGTGCGGAGGACACAGCTGGAGCAAGGAGAGCAGGCCAGGTGAGGCCTTGCACTGTCTCCCCTCAAGATTTTATTTCCTTATTTTTAGAGAGGGGAGGGGAGGGAGGACGAGGGAGAGAATCATTGATCTGTTGCCTCCTGTATGTGCCCCTGCTGGAGACTGAGCTTGCACCCCGGACATGTGCCCTGACCGGGAATTGAACTGACGACCTTTCGTGGTGCAGGACGCTGCCTGGGGAGCTCTGCCTCAGGTCCCCCGGGGGAGGCGCCCGGCCCTGGGGTCGCTGGGCCGCGACGGCGCCGCCCGCAGCTGGCTGCAGATTCTCCACTCCCACGGGCAGGGTGTGCGAGTTCCGGCCACTCACCGCTTGTCACCTGTCCCTCGTCGCTCCCCTGCCTCTGTGGTAGCCGTCCCAGTCAGTGGGACGGGGTGCCTTGTGGTGGTTCACTGTGCGTGTTGGTGCTTAGCGAAGTTGAGCATCTTCTTTTTCTTTCAAAAAAGATTTTATTTTTACTTAGTTTTAGAGAGAGGGGAAGGGAGGGGGCAGGGAGAGAACCATCGATCTGTTGCCTCTCAAGCGCGCCCTCACCAGGGACCGAACCCACAGCCCGGGTCTGTGCCCTGACCGGGAGCTGCACCGGCGGCCTTTTGCTTTTTGGGCAGAGCCGACCCGCTGAGCCACACCAGTCGGGGCAAGTGGAGCATCTTCTGGTGAGCTTGCTAGCCACTCAGGTATTTGCTGTGTCAGAGTGCAAACACTGTGCCTGTTTTCTTTGTCCGCTTACTGATTTTAGAGAGAGGGAGGGAGAGGGGAGCGTCAGCGCATTGGTCCACTCATTCCTGCATCCGCCGGCTGCTGCTTGGACGTGCCCTGACCAGGGACTGAACCGCAGCCCCGGCCTCGCGCGTCCGGGCTCTAACCAGCTGAGCCGGCCGGGGCCCTGTGCCCACGTTCAGTTTGATGGTCTTTTTGTTTCTGATTGTAAGAGATCTTTATGTGTGGGCCTTCTTTGTTTGGTTGCGGTTTGCTTTATGGTGCTGCACAGGTGTTGCTTTTTTTTTTTTTAACAAACAGAACCCAAGTCCCTCCATCAGCAAAAAGATTTTGACTCGATTTATTGCGACACTGGCTTTTTATTGCGGGGGTCTGGCGCCAAACCCCCAGTATCTCCGAGGTCGGCCTGTGTTTCAGAGTCGAGTCTCTTACTAGGGTTGTGATTCGCAGATGCTTTTCCGTTGCGTGAGCTGTCGTCCTTCGACTTCCTAACTTTCTTGTGCTGCTGTTCTTTGAAACACAAAAGTTTTGATGGAGTCCAGTTTTTCTATTTTTTCCCCTTGGGTTGCTTATGCTTTTGGTGTTATGCTTAATCCCAGTTACAAACTTGGTTTTCTGCTAAGGGTTTTACAACAGTTAGGTCTTTGTTTCGCGTTAGTTTTGTACGAGGCAGGAGGACCGTGGGATTCTGTTGTGGCCGTCTCGCTGGCCCAACCCCAGGTGTGCCGGAACCCCGTTCTCTCCCCATCGAACGACGGGCCCTCGTGCCTGGCCGCAGGTTGGCGGGCCGTAGACGTGAGCGTTCACTTCCAGTTCTCCGGTCTAGGCCCCGGTCTCCCAGGGTCTGTCCTGTGCCAGCCCCATCTTTTCTGGGCTGTTGTAGCCAGGGAGTGAGCAAAGACAAGACTGGGGCGGTGAGTCCTCCCACTCTGTTCTTTTTCAAGACTTTTAAAGATCCTTTGGGTTCCTTTCATTGTCCAGGAGTTTTAGCATCGGGTTGTTAGGGTCCGCACAGAAGCCTTCTGGGGCTTTGATGAGGCTGCGTTGAAAGTGCAGGCCAGTTTGGGGTGCGGCCACCTCGGTGCTGGGTCTTCCCGCTGTGCACGCAGGGTGGGCTCCTCCACGCGTGTCCGGTTTCCCTAACCACGGTGGCACGTACTGCTAAGCTTGCACTGCTTTGGTTAAAAGGACCAGTTCTTTTTGGTACTTCTGTAGTGGAGCTGTTGTCTTAGTTCACCTCTAGCTCGTTCGTTGGCAGCACGTAGAAATGCCACCGATTCTTGCACGCTGACCTCTGACCTCGTACCGTGCAGCCTTGCCGCAGCCGTCTGGGGCTCCCAGAGTTTCTGTGGGCGTCCTCTGCGCCAGATCGCGCCACTGGGTCCCGCGGAGCCCCTTCCAAGCCCGGACCCTTCCCCGGCTGTCCCCTGATCCACACCTCCTTCGGAACCTCCAGGAACAGGTGCGCGAGCCGCGGTGGGCGGGGCCCTCCCGTCTCAGTTCTGTTTTCAGGGGGCGCTTGCGGCTTCTCGCTGCACGCAGGGTGTGCCTTGGGTGTGCGACGCGCTCTGTGTCTGGCTGAGGAAGTTTCTCCTTCCTAACTGGTTGAGTGTTTGTCAGAAAAGGGTATTGGATTCCGTTGAATGCTATCTTTTTTCCTGCATTTGTTGAGATGGTCACATGGCTCTGTGGTTTCGTCCTTCATTCACACGCTGGTCGTATTGATTTGCACACGTCGAATCGACTGACTCGCATGGAGTGGATCCCTTTTGTCAGATGTCGCGTCTCGACTTCTTCTGGCTGCGTTTGGTTTGCTGGTTGTGGAGGGTTTAGCATCTGCACTCATGAGGGGCATCAGCCTGGGGTTTTTGGGGTGACGCCTCGGTGCAGTTGGTGTCCGGTAAACCAGCTCCTCGGAGGGCGTTGGGAAGTGTCTTCTCCGTTTGAGAAGAGTCCAGGGAGGGCCGAGCGTGCCCTGCGCAGGCCTGTGGAGTTCGTCTGTGAAGCCGTCGGGTTCTGGGCTGTGCTGGGGTGGAAGGTTTTTGGTTGTTAATTTAATCTCTTTACTTAAAGGGGTTTGGGTTTTTCCGTTCTTGAGTCGTTTTGGCTCTTTGTGCCTTTCTAGGAAGCACTCCGTCTGGCGCCCGTGTCGTCGGCGTGCAGCTGCTCCCTGTGCGCTCTGGGGGCTGCGGCGGCGTCACAGAGGCGCCCTCAGTCCGTCCTCCCTGCGTCGTGGTCATTCCCGCCAGTGCTCTGGGTTGTGTTGAGGCCCCGGAGAAGCGCGTTGGCCTTGCTGCTGCTTTGTTGTTTCTCGTTTATTTCCACGTGAACCTTTTTTTCCCTTCTGCTTGCTTTGCGTGCACTTGGCCCTTTTTCTAGTGTCTTAGGTCAAAAGCCGGGGGGGGATCTTGGTGTGAGTTCTTTTCTGGTACAGGAGTTGGAAGCAGTCCGTTTTCCCCAGAGTGCTGGGAGTGGCACCGGAACGCCCGCAGCTGAGGGGCGAGGGGCCGGCTCCTAGATTTGGGGCTTCAGGCGTCCAGAACTGTGAGACAGGGAATTGCTGCTGTTGTAATTCACCCAATTTTGACACCCTGTCCCGGCAGCCTGGAAAACTAAAGCAAGTTGCCCTTATAGATTTCGAAATGTTGTGTTTTTTCAGTTCAAAATATTCACTTTAAAAAAAATATTTATTTATTTTTAGAGGAGATGGGAGGGAGAAAGAGAGGGAGAGAAACATCAGTGTGTGGTTGCCCCTCCTGCGCCCCCCACTGGGGACCCGGCCTACAACCCAGGCCTGTGCCCTGACTGGGAATGGAACCGGTGACCCTTAGCTTCATGAGACGATGCCCAGCTCGCTGAGCCACACCGGCCGGGGCTGCCGACCTTGGTTTTAAAAGGGAAAGTGAGAGAGGGAGTGCTGTGAAGAGAAGAGCACCTGTGCACTTCATAGACTTTTGAACGAACACACTTTTTCTTTTCTGCCTGGGAAACGGGCTGGGGCCGGTGGGGGCGTAGCCAAGCAGGAAGGAGGAGTGCCGGCTGGGGAAGCGGTGGGCGCCGGCTGTCCACTCTGGGGGCGTGCGTGACACCGGGCTTCTGGGCTCTGGAAGAGGAACCCCTGGCCCCGCCTCCCCTGCCCTTTCTTCTCCTCCTACCCCGCCCACACATTCACCCACCCGCTGTCTCTCATTTATCTGTCCATCCCACATTGACTACCTGTTATACCCCAGAGTTACTAGTCCAGAAACTTGGTTATGTCAACGAACAGAGATGAATAACCCAGAACGTTTTCGTCACGCCAGAAAGAAACTTCGTTCCATCAGCGGTCACTCCCCACCTCTTCCTCCCCGTAACCCTTGGCAACCACTGATCGGCCCTGTGTCTCCGCAGGTCTGAACGTTCTGGACACTCCATCTGAATGCAGTCACACGTGTGGTGTTTCATAATCGGCTTCTTTCCCTTCTTGTGCTGTCCTCGGGGTGCCTGTGGATTTGGTGGCGTTGGTGTCCAGTCACCGGTCACGGCGTGGGCAGGCCACTGTTCGTTCATTCAGCAGTGGATGGGCATCCGGGTCATTTCCACTCTCGATGTTGTGGAGATGCCAGTGCTATTTGTCGTGATGTTAATGTGAACAAACATTTTTTTGCATTTGTGGGTTGACTTCACTTGAAGCACAAAAGTTTTTAGTTTTGATAAAAGTCCAGTTTATCTTTTCTGTTTGTTACTTCTTTTGTGAAAGGGATACATGATCAGACTTAGAAGAGGGAAGGGCGTGAGTTCTGAGAGGAGAAAAACACCAGCACCCAGGCCTGGAGCTGGGAAGCTTGAGCTAGAGGCATCCTGGTGGCCGAGGGTCCACCGCTGGGCTGGGCTGGAGGCTGAGACTGAGGGAGGGTTTAGCTCACAGCCGCACTTGGATCCCTCTGGCTGCTGGTGGGAGAGGGTCCTAGGGTCGTGGAGACAGGTGAGAGGCTGAGGGCTGTCAGCACAGGGGGTCAAGGTGCGCCCTTCACACTTGGTCTTTCCTGTCCGCCCGCTGGGAGGTTGGGGCTCCTCCCAGCAAGGGCACTGGCCCACTCCACCCCGTCCCCAGGCCAGGTCCCAGGCTCTGCCCAAGGTCCTTCTGAGCTTGCTGCCCAAGCGTCCCCTCCCCTCCTCCTCCTCGTCTCCCCCACGCCCCACACCCCCACTGCTCTGCTCCATTTGCACACAGCCGTGCTCGATTCCCACTGTTGGAGACCTCCGCTTCGCCCTGCTTCCCCGCCAGCTCCTTGTCCACTCTTGTGGTTCCTTACACCAAACCCTCCCAAGTTGGAGGGCATGGTGAGCCTGCAGGTGAGAGTCCTCTGGGCGGACACTGCACCCCGGCCCAGTGTCAGGGTCCTGGCCTCTCCAGCCATCCTGGGGCTCTGGGCGCTGTCCAGGGCAGGTGATGCCCTTGTCCGAAGTGGCCCACCTGCTCCCCACCTCTCCTCCCATGGGGACACCCCCTTGCTCCCACCTCCCTCTCCGCCGACTGTCCCCCCACCTGGAGTGCTGGGAGGGCTGGGGGCCTCTCCTGGGCTGAGGGCCTAGCTCTCTTGCAAGCATCCCTCCCTCAGGAGGACTCAGGGCACCCATAGCAAAGCGGGGCCACCCACAGCTCCTCTCCTGCTTCGTCCGTGGCCCCTGTAGGCGAGTCCTCCTTCCAGACCCCGTGCTGCCCGTGGCCCACGGGGTGGGATGGCTGGTTCACTGGGCTCTTCCGGGGCCCGGCGCCTGTGCTGCGTGGGTGCTGCTGCGTCTGTGGTGTGGGAGGTTCCCTGAGGGTCTCCAGTGTGGGGCCATTGCCCTCTCCCAGTGCCCATCTGCTTCAGGGAGGGGCGCCGAGCTCACACGCTTCTCACGTCGGGGAAGGAACCAGGGGGAGTAGAGCAGTGGTTGGTGTGGGGAGCCTGAGCCCTGGGGTCGGCAGTGGTCTCTGGGCGTGACTGTCCGTCACGATGAGCTCGGGCTCGTCTTACAGCAGACCAGCTTCACGGAGACCTTCATCTGCATGCACACTTAACCCGTACGATTAGAGCTCATTCCTCTGGAGAGAGACTGGGGGGGCCTGCAGGGAAGACGGCCCTGCACTCTGCGCCGCAGAACAGGCACGCCCCCGCCCCCGGCTCCTGGTCTGCGCCTGCTGGGCCCGGACACTGCAGCAGAGGGTCCCCAAGGCCTGTCCCGGGGCTGGACGGTCAGGCTGTCTTTGTACTAAAGCCAAGGCACGGGGCCCCTTCCTGGCCCTGCTGCCCGAGCACGGCGCCCATGTCCGGGGGCTGCCTGTGCGGGCCGTCCTGCTGCCACGGGTGGGCACAGGGTGAGCACTCAGCTCTGTTGAGCGAGAAAGGTATTTGCAGACACAGACAGCATGGCCACTCTTGCCTCCTTTTTTGTTTTGGGAAAGTTGCCGTAAAAGCAACTCACGGAAACGTGCAGCGGTCGGAAGCGGCGAGGACTGGGGACAGGCGCTCTGGGGTATAAGGACTCTCCGGAGCGTAACCCGGGCCTGGGACCGAGAGGTCCGAGTGCCGCCGGCTCACTGCAGACCGAAGGCCTCGGTAGGACGGTGGTGACGGACCAGCCAGCAGACGCTGCGTTCCCTGTCGAGCCTCCACTGAGGAGGGACGCGTGTTCCAGCTCGTGTCACGTGCTTCCGGGTCGCCTGCTGCTTCGGTTTACTGTCCTCACTGTGCGCAGTGTTCTGCCAAAAGGGGGCTTGTGGAGCCCTGGCTGGCGTGGCTCAGTGGGTTGAGCTCCAGCTTGGAAACCAAGGGTCGCTGGTTCGATTCCCATTCAGGGCACAGGCCTGGGTTGGGGACCAGGTCCCCACTGGGGCGGCCCGTGAGAGACAACCACACATGGATGTTTCTCTCCCTCTCTCTCCCTCCCTTCCCTTTCTAAAAATAAACCAGTCCAGCCTCTGGAAAACGTGGGTTTGGAGTGAGGCTCAGCTGCACGTGTGCGTGTGCCCCGTGGCTTCAGTGCCGTCACAGAGCAGCGCTGCGGAAAGAGGAGAAACCTGCCCTGTGGTCAGGAGCGCAGGGGTGTGGGTACGCTGCGGTGGCGTTCTGCGCGTGGTGTGGTGTGGCGGCCACCAGATGGCGCGGCTGCTCTGTCGAGCCACCGGGCGCGGGCCCAGCTTCCCTCTCAGCGGGCAGAGTGGCCAGAGGCACCTTTCGCCGCCTGAAGATGACCGGTGGTGGCGCAGGTCCCAGGGAGGTTGGGAGCTGTCCCCGGCGCACAGTTACTGAGCACCTGCTGTGTCTGCGCTGGGACTCGGCTGTCCTGAGGTGACCAGTGGGCGCCCCCCTCTGCGTTTCATGCGTCACTCTGATGTCCTGTGTCCTTCAGGAGGGGGGGTGCCCTCAGGACTGGTGGGCCAGGTCGGCTGCCACGTCGCTGGAGGTGGAGTGGAGCTGGAGTGGGCTCTGGCCTGAGGCTGTGCCCAGGGACTGTTCCGGAGTCAGGGTCACTCACTGTTGTTGGCCAGGGCTCCTGACCTGCCTCACGCATGGCTGAGCTGGGCGCCCCCGTGGGCAGCAAACAGCCCTGCTGAGCTGGAGCGCCGGGGCTGCCCTCAGGGTCCGCCCCCGACTTGCCCGTGTCTCAGACTTCGGCCCCCCATCAGATGTTTCGAAGCCGTGCCTCTCATGGTGGTGACTGTGCAGCGTGTGACCATGGCCAGCTGGAAGTGACAGAATCGCTCTGAACCTGGGGACACCTCCCACATGGGAGGTGGCTCGTCTGTGTGCCGAGCCCACTGCCGGGGCCCGGAGTGCCTGGGAGTGCGTAGGTCCTCTCTGGTGGCTCCACTGTCCCAGGAGCCATGAGCCTGCTGTCCCCACTGTCTCTGGCGTGGAGTGAGGAGATGGGGGTGGCGAGGAGAGCTTCTCAGAGGCCCTGGGTCTCGGCCTTGAGTGCAGCCCGCAGAGGACTGGCCCCACGGCAGAGCTGGGGGAACCTGCTGTCTGCCCGGGCTGTGCCTCAGGGAGGAAGTTCCAGGAGCCGGAGGAGATGAAACAGGATTGGAGTCTTCGCCGACATCTGTCCCAGATGACGGCAGTCACACCGCAGGGCAGCTCTCTGCGGGCCCCTCCCCTCGCCGTTCCCCGCACTGCAGCTGGACTCAGGCTCCCACACTTGGCAGACAGCCCAGGACCCGGCCGGGGGCCTTCTCCTTTGTTCTCTCTTGCTCTCCAGTCTTAGAGAGCACGTGCCACCCAGGCGGTGGCTTCGCTGGGCGGCTCTCTGGAACCTGTCCGCGTGTGAGGGCCTTTGGGTGTCAGGGGCCTGCGTTTTATTTCAGTGTCTTGTACGTGGATTTTCCAGAGAGTCACTGAATACGTGTCATGTGCCAGGGAGCCGAGTGCAGGGTTGCAAAGATGGACAAGTGCAGCCCTGTTTCTCAGGGCGCCCCCTGTGGGAGGGGACAGGCCGTCAGCGGGGGGCCGTGGGGCCTGGCGGCCCTCGTGGCAGAGTCGGGTCTCCCAGGGTGAAAGCTGCGGGAAGACAGGCGCCGTGGCTGGCGGCTCAAGGGCACGGGGACCGAGGGATGCTAGTGGCTCTGCAGTTGGCTCGCGTGCTGGGCAGGCGGGTTCCGGCCCTGGGAACCATCGGGCCAGGTTAGGGGCCAGCAGACTGTTTCTGTAAAGGGCCAGGTGTGCCAGCCACGGGTGGTCTCTGATGTCAGTTCTTTTCTTTTCTGTAAGTGTGAACGGGCTTGGGCTAGATCCGGCCAGTGGGCCTGGTTTGTGGGCCCCGCCCCCACTGTCACTGCGCCGCCTGTGCTGTGTTAGACGCCTGGGCCCGAGCGCATGGCTGGGAGGAGGGCTGTGCTGTGAGAAGATCGCAGTAAGACCACAGCTCTGGAAAGGCGACTGAGGCTGCGAGGAGACGTGATGGCCAGGGCAGAGACCGCGGTTAGAGGGCGGGGGCCGTCCGTCCCTCAGGACACGGCTCCAGGGACGAAACACCGGGGACTGAGGAGGTAGCAGCGGACCTCCTGGGTGGGTGCAGTGGTCCAGGCCCTGGGGGCTGCGTGTCGGTGGGCTGGGCTGGGGTTTCCTGGCTGGGGGGTGCACACTGGCCACCACAGTGGTGGTCGTGACAGCTAGAACAGTGGCTTGTCATCGTGTGACACGTCGCTGCGCGTCGTGAAGGTGACGTGGAGATCTTCACTGCTGGGCCGAGTAGAGGCAGGTGGGAGGCCGGGTGTTCTGCAGTCCACCGGGGTGTGAGCCCGTCGGCCTTCCCACCAGGATGCCCACTCCCCGAGCGCCGGGTGGGAAGCTGCTTCCAGCCTCGGGGGAAGCCCTGAGTGGTTTCCTGGGTGTTCTCGGTCTGGGAGAGTTTTTGTCATGGAAGAGTTCTGCATCCGTCGACCTGGTCACTGTGGTGTTTGTGCTGCACTGTATCCGCCTTAGGTGTCCTCGATGTGGGGCACTGCTCTCGCGGGGCCAGGTGGGAAGCGTCCTCGCTGCGCCGGTCCGCAGTTGTGAGGGGCTGAGTGGGCCTGCTGGCCATCCAGGTGCCCATTTTATTCTTCGCCATCTTTCTGTTGTCTTTAAAAAGTGGCGTGTGGCTGTTGCTTGTGTGCTTGCTGTAGAGCTGAGTCACTTCAAGCCCGTGGCACAGAGCCGCACAGCGGGGCCCGTGGGTGGTGGGCAGCCCCGGTGGGCCCTGCAGGGCCGCTCCTCAGCCGCGATGGGTGCAGACCGGCCCTCCCGACCGCCCGAGTCAGCCACGCGGCGCATTCGTGCAGGGAGGCGTCTGGGAGGCCAGCTTCTGGGTAACTCTCACTTTCTAACTTTTCCCCGTCTCCCTTACTTAAATTTAAAGAATAAGTCACAGAGTAAAGAGTGAATGTTTCCTTTGAAAATCAAACACTGTTGAGGCAGGATCTGCCCTCCCTCCCCCCTCTGCCCACAGCTCCTGTCAGGATGCGTCTGGGGGGCGCTCGCAGGTTTTCCTGTCTGCGAAACTGGTTTGAGATGCTGTCGGACTCACAGAAAAGTTGCAAGTGTAACGGAAGGTTTCTTACTGTGGATTTGAAACAGTTGCCTCCATGATGCCGTCGCTGCATCCGGTGCCTCTGCCGCAGAGACGCGGGCGCGCAGCTGACCGCGGCCGCCGACCTGGGGAGCTCACGGAAGCACGCCGATGGGCTGCGTACCTGTGTTTACCACACACATGTCATCTTCCGGTTTTACTGTTACTACGGGGCCTGTCCTCACGGCATCCGGCCACGAGTGTGGAGGGGAGAGACACTTATCGAAGACACAAGAGACTCTGCTCACGGGACGGTGACGTCTCAGTCCCCTCCCACGCGGGACCTGGGACCTCGCATAGTCCCCCCGGTCCCCGTCAGCCGCCCTGCGTATCTTCCTGAACCTCGTCGGCGTCTGCGGTCTCCTCCCTCTCAAACGTGATCTTAGTTTTGGGAAAAGGCAGAAGCCACAGGGCGCCACATCGGGGCTGCAGGGGCGCCGAGTCACCCGGGCGATTTTGTTTTGCCAAAAAACTCTGCACGAGACGTGATGCGTGAGCAGGCGCGTCGTCGTGACGAAGCTGCCAGTCACCAGGTGCCCACAGCTGCGGCCTTCTGCGTCACCTGAATGGTCTCCGCAGAGGAACGTTCCAGCTTCTCGCAAACCGCGGTGCAGATTCGTTGCTCTCCTCACTCAGTCGTTTTGGGTGTGACGGCCACACGATGCGCGTGCTCACTCACAGGCGCCTGACACCCCCACTGACTAGCGCCGTGAAGTCATCGTGGCTCACGCACGCACATTCCAGTCCACGCTCCTTGAGTGCCAGGTCACGTCGATGTCACGCCAGCTGCTCTCATTGTATTAACCACGGCTGGACCTTTTCCAGACAGGCCTCGTGTACCTGGGAATGGAATTGCTGGGTCACTCGGTGATTTTTGGCGACTTCACGAGAAGCCACCACGCTGCCCTGCACAGCCAGCGCACCACGTGCCCTCCCCCCAGCAGTGCCCGAGGGTTCGGCACCTGCCGGCCTCCCCCACGTTGTCGGGCTCTGTCTTTCCCAGTTTGCAGGCGAGCGCCCCGTCCACTGAGCTACACCAGCCAGGCCAGGGTCCGTCTCTGGATCACAGCCACCTGGTGGGTGTGAGGCGCGTCACTGTGGCCATCGCGCCGGCAGGACCCTGCGCTCTGCCTCCTCGGCTGTGGCAGGTCTGCTCCCGTCCTGCCTCACCGGGAGCCTGCTCTCTTGCCGCGGAGTGCGAGTGCGAGTGCGAGTGCGAGTGCGGCACAGGCCCCCGCAGGCTCACCGGAGGCTGGGGACTCCGTGGCCGTGCGGAGCAGGCAGAACCGGCGAGGCGGTGGGCCGCACTCGGGGAGAGTGTGGGAGAGGTGCTGCCCGAGGATCTCGACGAGCTCCGGGCTGCTGCTGCTGCTCCGCGTGCCCCCGTGTCCTGCGGGCGGGGCCCTCTGCCGGCACTCAGGAAGTCCTTGGGCGTGCCCTGGGTGTTTCTGATGGTTTTCTGTCATCAGGTGGTATTTCAGTCGACCTTCTGTTCCGTTGTGAAGGAGTTCTTATTACAGTAGGGAAAACGTTTTTTCAGATGTGTCTTTCATGTCGGGGGGGAATCTGGTGACGGCGCGCTTTATCCCGCAGAGTGTGCTCGGCAGTGGCGTGGGACGCCCGGGTCCCCGGTGGCGTGAGCCCGTGGGCACTGGGGAGGAGCTGGTGGTGAGGGCGTGGGCGCGTGGGGCCGGGGCTGGGGCATGGTGTGTGCATGCTCATGGAAGGCCTGAGACGGCCCCCGTTGGGATCGGGGTGGACGGGCAGGCCAGAGGGGACATCCGCCGTCGGGAGCAGGCTTGGCACGGCTCGTCAGTGTGGCTGTCACGGGCTGTTAGGGGAGGACACGGCTGCTGGCTGCCAGGCGGCAGCGGGAAGAGGGGCTCTGAGCAGGTCCCGCTGTGTCCGGTGGTGGGGAGGGGCCGGCTGGGGCACGGGGACCCCGCAGCTGGAGAGGAGCCTTGTGTTTGAGCTGCCGACTTGGGGCCGGCTAACCAGGAGGAGGGACGTCTAGCCTGTGACAGGTGTTAGACACCTGTGTGGCGTGTTTGCTGAGGGTGTCAGGCAGGAGCAGTGGCCGATGTCCGTTAGGCACTGACTCTGCGTCATGCAGTCTTACCCCCTTTATGCCTTCTTCCCGGTGCAGGGGTGGGGGTGGGCTTCATGCCCCTGCCCCCATTGCCGTCGAGGAGAACATTGGGCTGCAAGGGGTTGGGTAGCCAGGACCTCCCGGCTGTGGGGGATGGGGCCGGGGCCGGACCCGTGGGCTGATGCTGCCCTCTGATGACCGGTCCTGGCCCTGGGGGTGCTGGGCGCTGTTCCTTTGAATCTGTTGTCTTCCATAGGATTTGTTTTTTCTTTAGAATTATGTGATGAGTTTGTTTATTTTTTATTTTATAAAAGATTTACTTATTTTTTAGAGCTGGGAAGGGAGGGAGAAAGAGAGGGAGAGAAACATCAGTGTGCGGTTGCCTCTCGCACGCCCCCTACTGGGGACCTGGCCTGCAACCCAGGCCTGTGTCCTGACGGGGAATTGAACTGGCGACACTTTGGTTCGCAGGCCTGTGCTCTGTCCACTGAGCCACAGCAGCCAGGGCAATGTTGAATTTAAATGTTCATCATATACACGTGCCAGCGAACCAACGTGTTGCCAGTTCGATTCCCGGTGAGGACACAGGCCTGGGTTGCAGGCCAGGTCCCCAGTAGGGGGTGTGCCAGAGGCAACCGCACACTGATGTTTCTCTCCCTCTCTTTCTCCTCCCTCCCCAGCTCTGAAGAATAAGTACGTAAAATCTTCTAAGAACGTTAGAGTAAACGTCTGTCGCATGTGGAGGCGGAGCACCTTCAGCCCCGTGAGCGCTGTCGGCATCCTGTCACACAGCCCCGTCTTCGTTTCCTCCTTCTCTCCTCCGTCGTTCAGGTGTCTTGAAGCATATACCACGGATGTCAGGAAATCTTCACCTCTGAGCTCGTGTCTTTGAAAAACGAAGACTTTTTGAAAACGCAGTTCCGGTGTCATTTTCCCAACTGACAATCTGCAGGCAGGTTGGGGCCTCCTCTCGCCGTGTTTCGGTTTCCCGCCAGTGCGGCCGGCTGCCGTATTGTGGTTGGCTTGTTTGTGGCGGGGCCCACACCGCACACGGGTGGTGGCCTGTCATCGGAACTGTCTGTCCCCACTGCTGCGTGTCCGAGGGCCCCACGTTTGCGTTTCTGTCACTGGTCCGTCTCCGCCCGGGGTTTTGAGCCGGGCCTCCTGGGTTACTTCCACCACGGTACCCTGAGTATGACAGGCGGTGTCACGTGGAGCACCTCCCCCTGAGTGTGTAAGGAAATACACACTTGGTTTTCATAGAAACCCTTTTTGCCACGTAGCTAAATCAGAGGCACATTGGTCATGCAGGAAAGTGGACTTAGGACACCCCTGAGACCCTCCTGAGATGACACAAGGGACGCAGTGATGGCCCTCCCCCCCAGTGTCGACGCGGCTCCTTCCGGACAGTCTCGGTTACAAGACTTCTGCTCAGCTTGTCCCCCGAGGGTGGTTCTGACGTGGTCGTGGGAGGAGGTGAGCGCAGAGGTGGCTGCACCGCCATCTTGACGGGAAGTCTTTCCGGCTCTCCGGTGATGGAAGCTTTTGTTGCCACCAGGGAGGCAGGAGCTAGCTCTTTGGAGTGGGACTGGGTTACCCTGGTGTTGCGAGCCGACTTGGCGTGCTGAGTCACTGTGGTGCGAGCCGAGCACTGCTGGCGGGCAGGCCCCCGTGAGCCGGGGCCCGAGTTGACCACAGCGTCCTTGTGGCCCCACCGTCCCTGCTGTGTGCTCTCTGCCCGTGAGGCACTCCCCTCAGCTTGCTGCAGGGCACTCAGGAGGGAGCACGCCCTTGCCCGAGCCTCGCCTGCCGGACAAGGCGGTGGGTCTCCACTGTGTCCTGTTGCGCTGGGAGCCTGTGAGCACCTAACGGTGCCCGGCCCCCACGCCCACTGCCGCTCTGCTGCACAGTCCCAAGGGGACCTGTCCCCAGGCAGCCTGTCCTGTGGTCTGGGCTCCTGACAGTGTGTGGCTGTGCTGGTGCCACTGCCCTGGCCTTACACTTCGGGGGCCTGATGTGGCCACCGTGTGGGGCCGGGCAGCTGCAGGGGCTGTGTGGTCAAGGCAAGGGGACGCAGAGCCCATCTGTCCCGAGGAGTGTCAGCATTGCCACGCCTGCAGGTTGTGAGGGTAGGCGGGTGCCAGTCTGGTGGTTGTGGGGACACCCCAGGAGCTGAGAATGCTCCCCTGGCCCCGGTGGGGAGGCAGCGTCTCAGCTTCCTCTTTGCAGAGAGGCCAGGCCAGGCTCCCGTGGCAGGAGGACGGCAGTCTGTTCCCCGATGGCACCGAGTCCCACGAATGTGCGTTCTGGGTGGTCTTGGACATTGATTGTGTTTTCCAAGTTTAGGAGACCAGCCCCTTCTTCTGCCAAGGGGAAAACAAAAAGAAGAGGGAAAAGGAAACTGCCAGACAGTGACAGCGTCCATTCTTTCTGTTCCGACCCTTTCGATAATGAGCCAGTGAATCTGGTGCGTGGAGAATAGTTTAAAGTTAGGGGGTGGACAGAGAGTGCGCTGCATCTCACCAGTTTCCTGGCCTGGAGCGGTGTCCCGTGTCTGAGCACGTGCTTGGAGCGGGCAGCCCTGCGTGCTGGTCTCTTCCCCGGGGACGCCGCCACGCTCGGCCCTGGTCTTGGGCAGGTGGACGTGGGAAGCAGAGAGCAGCAGGGGCGGCTCCGCACGTGGTGCCTCGCTGTGGGGGAGGAGGCCCTTCTCGTCTGCCCCGAGTGCCTGCTGTGACGTGGCCCTGGGGAGGGGTCAGCCCAGAGCCCAGCGGGCAGGGCCTCCCTTCCCGGGCCTCCCAGCCCCGATCTGCGAGAGCAGGGTCCCTGCGGACCCCGCAGGCAGGTTAGTTACCAGGTGCTCTGGGCAGGCGGAGCCTCGTTCAGAGTGTGTGTTCCCTTTCCCTCACTCTCGCCGTCGGGCATCTCTGCCGCCTGGCGGACAACACAGGCAGTGACCGGCGTCCGCACCCCGAGGCCTGCTCTCAGGCCTGAGCCCGGAGCCGGCGCTGTGCTTGCACGGCAGGGTGTGAGGTGTGCGTGCCAGGCTGGTCCTGTGTCGGGCTTTCGTGTTTCTGTGGGCGACTCTCCTGCAGGGCGTGCCTATCTGCCCCTCCCCTCGGGTGGGCCTGCCCCGTGGCGTGTGCGGGTCCTGGTGCAGCCAGCCCGCCGTTCTGAAGATCAGGGCGGCTGGAAGCAGCTGTGCGTTTCTCGTGAGTACTGGGTTCCCCTTTGGCCTCCTCAGGAGGGACGCCTTTTCCGGTTGCAGCCTCCTGGGGCAGGGGGACGGGGGGACGTCTCCCTGGGTCGTGTGTGTGGTGCATGGCAGTCAGAGCACACACGGGGGAACCTGCTGGAGTCCCAGGTACGGCTGGCTGTGTGGCTGCGTTCTTGGAAAGCGGACCAAGTGCAGCTGGGCGTCAGCAGCCGAGGCTGAGGGGAGTTCGGGCTCTCGGGAAAGGTTTCCTTGCGGATGGTTGGCCTGCATCAGTGTGTCGCACAGCCTGCTCCAGAGGGTGTGGCACCCACCGGGGTTTCAGTGTCTCTCCCCTGAGACTGGGGGTTGGGGGTGGGGTGCGGCCGGAAGACCAGTGGGGCAGCGGAGCTTGCTGAGAGGGTCGCCGCCGCCGCCGCCTGTGGGCCTGGCGTGGGCACACACTGCTCGATCGGTCCGGGAGGCAGAGGGAGTGGAGCGTGGTGGCTTCTCCGGACGTTGGTGGGAACTTCTGAGTCTGAGTCTGAGCAGGAAAAGCAACGGGACGGCCCGTTCGAGGTGACAGGGCCGCATGGTTCACTGCAGATGGTGCGAGCTGCTTCCTTAGCCCCGGCCTCGTGCCCACCACTGACCACGGTGGGCCGTGAGGTGCCACAGGCTGCTCTGTCCTCAGTAGCCTTGAGTGCCTATGGTGGGTGGGGAACCCCCGAGGTCACTGCTGCTTGCGACTCGGGGGAGGGCCCGAGCATGCAGCTGAAGGGCAGCTGGCCTGGGAGAGGTGGGCCAACCCCAAGCTGGGCTCGGGCTTCTGACCTCCTCTGCGCAAGGCTGCGAGCCTCCCGTCCCGGGCTCGTCTTTGAGTCATTTTGATACACGTTGTCTAGAGCGCGCTAGCCCTTCTTTGTCTGTGATGCCAACAGTCCCTGGGGGGGACGTCAGAGCTGCTGCCCACCGAGAACAAAGGGAAACAGCGGCGTGCAGACTGGTCGGGCGGCGCCTGGGGGCCGAGCCCCTGGGCCTGGTGCTCTTCACCTGCGTGGGAGGCCCCCCGCCTCGCGGGTGAGCTGGCACAGGTGCTGCTGAGGCTCAGGGCTGACAGTCACGTCACAGAGAAGGGCTCGCACGAGCCCCTGACCTTGCCGGGTGGTGCTGCGGGGAGCTCCCTGTTTCACGTGGCCGGGCAAAGGAAGCGTGGTTGCCTGTGGGTGAAGAGGGACGCCGTCCTGTGAGTGGCACACATGCACGCATGTGCGCACAGAAACTTTTGTCCCCCACACAAGCATGCACACACGCGTGCACACAACCCCTCTCCCCTGAACTCCCCAGAGGTCAGGTTCAGACTCTGCTGCCTCCTTGCTCTGCTGCAAACAGGGAGGGCGCGTTCCTGCGTAAACACGGGGTCCCGGCTGCAAGCAGGGCTCCTCCCGCAGAGGCAGCCGTCTGACCCAGCAGACCACGGCCTTCACAGCCGTTCCCCGGCCTGACAGGGGCCTCCGCCAGCCCCTGTCCTCTCCTGGCCCAAAGGGGCTCCTTGGAGGGCAGGCCGGTCGTTTTCTGGAAGGCCCCTCACAGTGGGGTCCGGGTCGTGGGCTGGTGGCAGAACTGCCCAGAAACAGGGTGTGTCGACAGTGCTTTGCCCACGGCTGTCACGGGGTTCAGACGGTGCCACCAGGCTTCCCCATGTCGTGTTGCTGTTGCTTGCTTTTCTGTTGCAAAGATGCTTCGAGACTGTGCGTTCGGGCTTCCCACGGGCCACCCACCCCGGGGTTTCCGTGGTGACCGAACCCCAGGGTCCTCTATCTTCTCACGTCGTCAGCATTGCGTCTCTGAATGCCCACTCACTCATTTCACCCCGCTGCAGACACGGGCCCTGTTTTGCCAGTGGGTTATCAGTCCATTCCTGCCCGGAGTCCCAGACTGGCAGGTGGGTGCCCCTCTCGGCTTCTCTGTGTCCTCGTGACAGCCTCACCAGTTTTGAGCACCACCTCATGGGCACACACAGCCTCCTAAACTCATCCTGTCCCCTGCCCCTTCCCCACCCCGGTCAGCCCTCCTGGTCAGGACCTTGCTTCGGGGCCCTGGCTGTGGGTGGAGCTTCCACTGCGCAGGCCGCCTTGGCTGGCAGTTTCCCGTGGGGTTTCCCACCACCTCCACCCTCCTCCTGGTGACTGTTAAGGCTCCTCTTGCAAATCAGGGGCTCAGACCAGCCCCCTGCCCTGCGCTCTGCTTAGTATGGGGAGGGCTTCTGCAGCCTCGGTCAAGGTGGAGAGCTCGCGGGGCTGAGGCCTCCGCAGCAGCCTTGGTGGCGTGGCCGGGGCCAGAGCAGGGCTCCGCTGTGGACTGGGCCCCAGGTTCCATCTTCAGCCCTGGCCTGGCCCTGCGCTGACTTGGTAGTCGCTGGCCCTTCTGGACAGGTGATGAAGCCGTACGCCCTCTCTGTGGGTGCATGCACCTTCAGCCCACGGAGCGCATCTGAATTTGGGAGGTTTCTGGTCCCCCTGCCCTGCTCGTGGGCCCCGCTCAGCACCAGGCTCCGTGCGCACCCTGCTCAGCCCTTCCTGTGCAGGGTCGGTGGCGGCACCTCGGCCTTCCCCTTTGTTCACGCAGCAGCTTCTCGTCTTGACCCGGGGTGTTCTAGAGACGCCGTCTGGACGGGCAGCTGCGGGGCCCCGCCCCGCCCTCACTCACTCAGCAGCCTTTCCCTCCTCGGTCTCCTTGAAGGGCCCGTTCGTTCTCCTGCCACACACTTAGCTCTGTGCCTCGTGCGCGCTGGGTGCTGCCGACACGTTGGGAACACGTCCAAACAGGAAGGTCCCTCCTGCACAGCCCACAGTGCTCGTGGGACGGACAGGCTGGGCAGCGTGTCTCGTGCAGGTGCCAGCGAGGGGTGACGAGGCACAGAGGCTGTCTGGTGTGTGGGCCGTGGCCCAGGGTGTGGCCCGGGTACTGGAGGCCGGGCCTCGGGCTCCACTGTTAACAGAGGGGACTGGCTCTTCCTCGTGGGCGAAGCATCCAGGGCAGAGCTCTGGAAGGAAGGGCTCCCACCTTCTTTCTGGGATGGAGGTGCCGAGACCCGCAGTGTCCAGCAGCGCCTGGCAGCCCACCCCAGCCTCCCGCGGCAGCGGTGATGGTGCAGATGGGGGTGGCCGGAGGGGCGGTGCTGTGGCCTGGCTCCGAGAGCACAGAGCCACAGGGCAGGGCACCCGGCCTGGCCAGCTGCCCCTCCTCCGCCACTTCAGCGTGCCCCACTCCCCGAAGTGACCGTGTGCGTGGTTCCCCCGGGCTGAACTCCGGCCTTGGACAGGCAGCTGCGACATTCTTGCAAAGGACCACTGATGGCCTCGACCCCAGAGGCCTCCGCCACGTGTTGTCCGTTGTCTCTGGGCTGATGAGGTGGAGGCCCTGCTGGTCTCGGCCGGGCCTGGTTCCCCGAGGCCTCCCTGCCTCTCAGAGGAGGGTGAGGCCGCTACTGACTGGGCCCCAGCCCTGTGTGTGTGCGTGTGCATGTGTGTGCTTCTCAAAGAGCCAGATCCTCTCGGGGCCCCGGAAAGAACCTCAGGGCCCCCGTGGTCCCATCCTTTGCACCCACTGGGAGAGCCGCCAGGGGGGCCACGCGTGCAGCCCTGGGCAGGAGGGGCCGGGCCCAGCGGGCGCCCTTTCCTGGCCTGGGTGCCTGGCGAGGAGGCCGGTTCTGCCTGCGGGCTGCTGTGGGAGCATTCTGGAAGCGCTGAAGAAGGAGGCGTGGTCTGGAGGGTGGTCCTAGGTCTAGGGGGCTGGGGGCAGGACTCCTGCTGCGCTCGGAGCCACAGCGGACACTGAGGGCGCTAGCCGTGAGCTCGAGGCTCCGTGAGAGCGTTCCGAGAGTGCTTTGTGTGTCTTTGGAGAAGACGCCCCAGCAGTTACATGCCAGGGGCGTGACGTCCTGGGTTCTGGAACGTTCAGTGGGAAACCTGGAGGATGTGCATCAGGCGGCCCCCTAGAAGGGTAGGCATGCATGAGCCCCCGCCCCCTGTGTGGCCCCGGGAGACCCAGTGCGGAGCCTCCGAGAGGGAGCACGCACGGCCGTGCTGGGGCCCGGGCTTCCCCAAGGCAGGCGCTGTTGCCCCGAAACAGCTCCCGGAGGCCTGTCTCAACCACACCTCCACGTTGTGGACCAGACGCTCGGTGATTCGGGGTTACTTCGTTTCTCCATCTCGGTGACTTACCGGTCAGTTGTTGGACATTTGGGATACTCAGGTGCATTCTTGTTGGCAGCAGAAGGCACTCTGTGGGCACTTAGAGCATTTCCAGCCTAGCCGAAGTGGCGGCGAGGTCCAGTTGTGTGAGTGGCGCACGGGCGTGCCCTTCTCGGAGCCTGATCCCAGCTTGCAGGCATGTGCTTTCCTGGGCCGGTGTCCTGCGCCTCCAGAGGAGGAGCCCGAGCCATCTGGCCTCCCCATACCACTCCCGTTTGGTTGTGGGGGCCGTGTGGCTCTCTTCAGAGAGGCCATGCTGGAGAACCGCGTGGCCGTCCCAGCTGACTGTCCTTCTCTTCAGCAGGCGGTGCCCGCGAAGGGGGAGCCGAAGCAGGACTGCGGCATGAAGACCGAGCTGCTGCGAGAGGAAGGTGAGCGGGGGCTCCTGCCGGCGCCCCTCCTTGCGCAGCGCGAGCAGCAGAAACCTCGGGTGCCCACGGGAGAGAGCGGGACCGTGCGCCGTCCCCCAGCTCCATTCCCGCCGTGGCCCGGCAGGGTGCCCAAAGGCCGCAGACCAGGCCGGCGCACCACGGTGCTCCCAGCCACGCCGCACTGGGCTGGGCACGAGGAGCTCGGGGCCGGGAAGGGTGTGCTCCCCGGCTGCCCCTGGCCTTTCTGAAGGGGGCATGGGGCGTGCTGCAGGCGCCGCCCTCCTGCCTCCCGTGGGCTCCTGGCCCAGGCGGGCCTCCTCGGCAGGGGCCACACGTCTGCCCTCTCTGCAGCCTCACAGGCGCCCGGTCCCCTCCTGCCAGCACCCGCGGCTCCTGTCCTTGACCAGCCTCCCGCTCGGCCGGCTGGCGGTTGCCCTGGCTGCTGAGCATCGTCCCAGGAGCCCGTGGCTGCGAGCAGGTCTCCTTCCCGGGGACGTCCGCTCCGGTCGGTTGCCTGTTTGTGAAGTGGTCCCTGAGGTGTGCCGTAGACGCAGGCTGCTCCTCACAGGTGGGACAGGCAGAGGCTCCCTCCCGTCTCTGCGTGTCCCCGGCTCTCTTGCCGGTGCTCTGCACAGACGTTCCTGGTTCCGACGTGCACACCGTCGAGTGTTCTCTGGCCCTTCTGCTGTGGTGTGACATCTGAGGAAGAGATCATCGCTTTGGAAGCGTCTGCAGGGCGCCGTGTTGGCGGTGGAGCCCCAGGCGGACTGTTTCCTCCGTAGGTTGCTTCCTGGCTTGCGTGGGGCTTGACCAGAAGCCTGTTGTTCCAGCCCCTCTCTGGGCTCTGTTGCCTTTCACTGCTTTAAATATTCTTTTTTTTTTTTTAAGATTTCATTGAGTTTTAGAGAGGGGAAGGGAGGGAGATAAACATCAAATGTGTGGTTGCCTCTTGCACGCCCCCCCACTGGGGACCTGGCCCACAACCCAGGCAGGTGCCCCAACCGGGAATCGAACCTGCAACCCTTTGGTTCACAGGACAGCACTCAGTCCGCTGAGCCACGCCAGCCAGGGCTCTTTTTTGTTCTCAGTTAACTTTTCTGTGAGGCGTGGAGAGGTTTGGATCAAGGTTCACATTGCTACTTGGATCGGTTCTCGTGGCTACTTCCAGGTGCTTGCATTGCCAGGGTAGGTGTCGCCTCTGCTTCCTGAGCACAACGCCCTCCGTTCCGTGTCTCCCCCCCCGGGCGATGCCCTGACCCGAAGTGCAGTCGTGTGGAGCGTGAGCGTGGCCGTGGTGGCAGACGGCTGGCCTGCCCGTGTGCGGGGAGCAGCTTTCCCCTGTCGCAGCACTTCCTGCCTGGGCAGCACCCTCCGTGCTGCTGTGCTCCAGCACTGTCTTCCTGCAGGTGGCGCGGACCCCCGGCGCTACGGGCTTAGCCCCATGGACTGGCCCACTTCAGACGGCCATCCCACACAGAGGGCCTGCTGCCCGCATGCCAACCAGCTACAGATCGGGGACTGCCCTCAGCCCCTCTCAGGCTGGGTGATTTTCTGGAACGCCTGCTGGACTCCAGGCAGCACTGGACTGACTGTGAGCTGGGGCACCGTGCAGGACACTGCTCAGGAGCAGCAGGTGGCAGAGATGGGTGGGCTGGGTGCCGGGGAGGGCGCAGGGCCGCAAGGGTGCCCTGGTGCGGCACCCTCCCGGGGGCACAGCCCGCAGTTAGGAGTTTTACAGAGGCTTCCCCTGCAGGCGTGCCGTGTTCCTCGCGTAGCCCCCAGCTCCTCTCCCAGCTCTGCCTGAGGTGTACTTGCTGTTTTGCTGTTTCTGGGGACCGCTCCCTCCCAGGAGCCCCCCCCACCCAGAGTCACCTGATTAGAGCAAAGGACACTCGCATCACCCAGAAAGTGGGAAGTGTGTGAGGAGCTCTGTGTCAGGACTCGGGGCTGAGACCCGACGGTCGCCCTGAGTGGCTCAGCTCGTCTCTGCCTCGTGCCTGAGCTCTTCCAGGCCATGTTCCCGTTTTCCCGCACCCTCCCTTGTCGGGACCAGGTTCTCAGCCCACCGCGGTCGCATTTCTCAGACCGAAGTGTGTGAGCAGATCAGCAAGTGAGGCCGGGGCGCCGGCGGGGCCGCCGGTGCTGCAGCGCTCGCTCGGCGAGGGGCTCCGTGGTCTGTGAAGGTGCTCCGGGACTTCGGGATGAGGTCGCGGTGTCCTCGGTTCAGCAGTTGCACTGTGGCTGGGGCCTCGTTGAGTTTCTAGCTTTGTGATTTGAGGTGACACCTTGGTATTTTGTTGTCCATTGAAGGTCATGCATGAGATGACATTTTAAAAGTTTAATTAAAAACTCTTTCCTCCACAGAGGCCTTGATTAAATCACCAGAGGTCTTAAAACCAGAGGTTTTCTCCACCAGAGGTCTTGGTTAAAGTTGTATATCCCTGCCCCAGCCGATCTGGCTCAGTGGACTGAGTGCCGGCCTTGGAACCAAAGGTTCACCAGTCCGATTCCCAGTCAGGGCACGTGCCTGGGCTGCAGGCCAGGTCCCCAGTAGGCAGCCTCACATGGATGTTTCTCTCCCTCTCTTTCTCTCTCCCTTCTCCTCTCTAAAAAATAAATAAAAGATCTTTAAAAATTGTATATCCTTTTAAAATGTTCCCTCCCTTTTGAATAGTGTTTTCCTTTTCCCCATGTTCATACTCTCGCTCATGCTGGTGCAGAGACAGTGGCCTCGTGTTCAGTGGTGTGGCCGGTGTGGCTGTGTTTCCATCGCCAGTTGAGGGGGCTGCGTGGGACGTGCAGGCAGCCTGCCCCCACCTCGTGTCCTCGGCCCCGTGCCTTCCTCCTCTGTCACCTCACTTCGTCTGTGTGGATGCTGGGGGTGCCCACGGGGCCCCCAGGGTATTTCTGGTCTCGCAGTGGGTGCGTTCACAACAGGCGTGTTCTCCGCACACTGGGGTGCTCCGAGTTCAGGTCCCACTGGTTCTGCCTGGCCAAGTGTCTTAAAGAAAACGGATGTCTGTGTGCTCGTCTGGTCGGTGTCTCTCACACGCGAGCTCTGCGCAGGCCTGTGTCTGCTCGAGGTGCAGTTGTGCACGTGAGCACAGAGCCCCGCCCTCGTGGCCCAGGGTTCCAGGGGCCCAGCGGTGGGTGATTGTCCTGTGAGAACTGGGCAGGTGGCCTCTGGTCTCGATCGAGGCTCTTTCTGCGTCTGGCGGTGCAGTGGTCCCCGGCGGTCTGCGTTCGCCTGCCTGCCAGGGCAGCTGCCCGGAGGGTCTTCCGCAGGGAAGTGCGCTTACCCGTGGCTGGTCCCAGGCGCCCGTCAGCGCTGTGCAGGAGACGAGGCTCTGGGGGGAGCAGGCAGGAAAGGCGCTCTGGCTGATAGGGTGCATCTCTGGGTTCCTCACCCGTTTTCTTTAAGTTCGTGGTTGTGAAGCTGCTTCTGAGGCCTGTTTTCTGCCCAAGTCGTGCTCAGGGTTCCTTCGCGTGGCGCCTCAGCATCCGGGGGGGGGTGAGTCTGCGCCGCGCGCCCTGGACTCTCCGGGGCAGTGACCGTTTGGTGCCGCTGGTCTGAGACTGGGTGCCTCCGGGCAGGACTGCAGGCCTCACCCACGTCGTACACACTGGGCGGATAGCCAGCCAGCCAGCAGGCTCTTCTTCTCAAGACTTGGTCTTCCCCATACTTCAGCCAGCTGCCAGAGTTCACGTCTGAGTCACTCTGCACTGAATCTGTCAGAGCTGAACCGTCTGTACGTGGAACACTGACTTTCCCTTAGACAGCGTCTGACCACTGGAGCAGCTGCCGCCCTGGCACAGGTGGGGCTGCACAGGTGGGCAGCAGCTGCTGACTCTTGTCCTCTGTTGCAGAGATCTCCATGGCCGCCGAGGAAGGCTCAGCGGAGAAGCCGGGAGGAGGGGCCCATGTGGCCGCAGACGGGGCCACCAATGGGTCCGTAGAGAGGAGTGACACCAGCAGGCACGCCAGCACAGCCGAGCACATGCAGGAACACACCAAAGCCAGCCCCCAGGAGGGCCCCAACAAGCCGACCCGGGTCGCGGAGAACGGGGTTTCGGAAAGAGACGCTGAGGCCGGGTTGCAGAACCACCACGTCCCAACCGACGACCCCACACAGACGGCTGTCATCGGGAGCAATGGCTACTTCCTGAGTAAGCCGGCCCCCCAGGAGCCGGCCCCGCGGGGCCCCAGCACCTTGGCGCCCTCCCTCCCTGGGCATGCCACGAAGACCCTCCCGGCTACAGCCGGCAGAGGGCGGACTCCCAGCATGCTCTCCCAGATGCCAGCCGCCGTGCCAGTCCGGCCCGGGGAAGGGAGCAGAGACATGGAGGACAAGAAGCCCGTGGCCCCCGGTGCCGATGTCAAGGTTCATAGGGCTCGGAAGACCATGCCGAAATCCATCCTGGGCCTGGTATGCGCCCCGCTGGTCGGGTCTGCCGTCCCCTCTGTGTCCTCTGTCACCGTGGCAGGCGGGCACCTGTACGGAAGGGCGTGGGACCGGCCCCAGGCAGCGGTCGTCCGCGGGCCGGGGAGCCTGGGAGAGGCTGGCAGCAGCTCGAAGGGCAGTAGGGCCGTCGGCCTGCCCTCTGCGCTGCTCTCCTGTGGGCGCCCGTTGCCCATGAGTGGACGCCTCACGGACGCCACTCCTGCTGTGGGCCTGGGGGCTGCCCTGTAGCCCCATGCCCGCCACAGGAAGCGGGGCAGATCCACTGTGTCACGGATGGAGGGGCGAGGGCCCACCCCGAGGACGCGTCTCGGTCTCCATGCTTGCCCCAAGCCCCCAGCTCAGTGCGGGGCTGAGCACAGGCAGCACTGGCCCGTGGACCCTCTGCCACCTGCCTCGTGCCTCCTCTGCGTGTCTGCAGGGTCGCGCCTGCTCTCCCAGGCATGGGTTTTGGCTTGCACTCAGGTGCCCTGGGCTTTCCCGTCCCGGCATTGCCAGTGTTCACTCGGACGCCAGTTTGGTGTCTGGTGTGGGTAGGTCTCCCGCGCTGCCTCTCGGCGGCCCTCCTCTCGGGCCCTGTGGGTCTGGTGGCGTGTCTCTTCCGTGCCAGGAGCATGGTTTGCAAGTGGCTCCGTCGAGACGCGGGTCTTCTGTCTTTTCCGGTGGCCTCTCCCCGGGTCCAGCGGGGTCGTTTTTGCTGGTAGTTATCCCACGTATCGATGTTCTCAGTTTCAACAGGTGCTGTCTGTACTCGGTGTCTTCAGGTGGTTCTCTGATGGCCAGCAGTGGGTGTCCTTGTTGCGCTTTGCCTCGCCCTTCAAGGATCCCAGCTGCAGGCCTGTCGTCAGTGCCGTTCCTCGGGAGGGGGTGTTGCTGGAACTCGGCACCACGGGGGTCGTCCCCTGAGCAGTGTGCACACTGGTCTCCCAGGTCTTGTGTCGCCTGGGTCCTGCCCGCCCTTTCTGTTGCCTTCCTGCTGTGAGGGGCGAAGGGGCGCCGCACGCCGCACTGCCAGCCCCCTGACCTCCCTGGTTCCTCCTTTTGCTGTTCTGTGCCGGCCCCACTCTGACAGGCTTTGTAGTGTGTGTGGCCTCACCGATCCCAGGAAGCTGCAAAACCAGGGGGAGACCTCTGTGCTGTCCACCCTGTTTCTCCAGGCCACTTGGCACACGACTGACTGGTGCTCGGGGCAGACGTATGTGACCCCCCAGTCCACAGGACTCTCCGTCCCAGGCCGTCACTGTGGTGTCCTGTTTCAGGGGCCTCTGAGCTGTGCCCCGTCCTCCCACACATGCCTGTTGGGGTCCTCGGGCTCTGGGCCAGCGTGGCCCTGTTCTCGGAGCTCTCGGCTGTTCTCCATGTTCACCGCAGCGGGACTGCCTGCATGGAGACACCGTCTGTGCTGGGAGTTTCCCCTCCTCCCGTGACCCCGGATACAGCCTTCATCCCCTGGTCAGCCCGACCTGCAGCCCGTGAGCCAGGGAGCGGGCAGCTGGGGCCAGACTGCCGGTTTGGGTGCCTCTGTCACGGGTGTGGTGTGCCGGCTCTCTGCAGCCTGGAGGCAGGCACCTGGCAGGTGGGCGGCAGGTACACTCCTGGGGAGAGGCCAAGGCTTGGTGGGGTGCCCAGGGCCCATCCAGGCAGCCTGTGGGGGCGGCAGTTCTTGTCGCTCTCATCTTTTTGCTTGGTCACATGATAACAGCCTCACGAATCTAGAATCTGGAGGGGTTTTTTTCTTTTAGATTTAAAAAAACTCACACCTCACAGAGTGGGTTTCTCCCGGAGTAGCTCTCAGGCGGCCGTTTGCTCTCAGGTTCCGCTGTTGCCCCGCCCGCGCCCGTGTTTGGGCTGTGCTTGCACGTGTCTGTCAGCACTGGTAGTTCCTAGGGGACGCGACCTCGCGAGACGCCAGCGTGGGGAGTGCCGCGCAGGGCGGACCAGTCACACTGGAACAGCGCTCGCTGGCCCAAGGGGGGAGGGCGGGGGGCTGAGGGTGTGGCTGCACTGGGCGCAGGAGGCGGAGGGCTCTCGGGGGGCCACGCGGGAACCCCAGTGTCCCTCCCCGCGGCGACCCTGGGAGACATGGAGGCCGTGAAAAGGAACCGCAATGAAGGCCCCTGACGCAGAGCGACGGTCTCCGCCGGTCTCCACCGGTCTCGGTGTTCGGTTCTGCGACGGCAGGGGCATTCATGTGGTGGTGGGACCACCACCGTCCTCTCCTGGACGGCCCGTCTTCCCGCACGGGTGTTCTACCCCCGCCAGGCACCCACTGTGGACTCCTCGTCTCTGTGGCTCTGCCTCCTCCAGGGACCGAGCGCGAGCAGGGCCTCGCAGGACCCTCCTTCAGAGACTGGCTGCTTTCCCTTGGCACAGCGTCCTCCCAGGTTGCCCGGGTGGGGGCAGGAGTCAGAAGTCCTTCCTGTTTGAGGCCGAGTGGACAGGTGTGTGCACGCGGCTCACCTGCCCCTCTGATGCCCGCCAGGGCCGCCGCTCGCCCTGTGCACTGAGTCTCTGGGACTCTGGTTTCCACCCTTGGTGCTGTCGACCCACGCCCGGGAGTGGGGTTGCTGGGCTACGCGGCCACCCGGGTTGGCTTTGGGGGCCCCTCTGCTTTGTCTGCGCGGCAGCTGCACCGCTGCGTGTGCCCCCACATCCTCGCCAGCACTCCCTTCTCTCTGTGTGCGGGTCTGACGCCAGGTATGGTGGGCAGTTCCCCGAGTTTTCCCCGATCGCAGGCGGGTCAGCGGGCGTGAGGTGCTGTCTCGCCGTGGTTCTGACTCCCATGCTCCTGACAGCTGGTGGTGGTTGGTGCCTTTTCGCGTGCTGGTTGGTCAGCTGGATGTCTTTGGAGAAGCGTTTGTTCAGATGCTTTGCCCATTTTTAAAATTATTGTTTAGACAGGGAGAGACGCACGCAGACAGACATTGATTGATTGTTCCACTCATTCACGCACCCGTTGGTTGATTCCTGTGTGTGCCTTGACTGGGCATCGAACCCGCAACGCTGGTGCATCAGGACGACGCTCTGGCCTACTGAGCAACCCAGTCAGGGCTGCTGCCTTTCGTTGTTTTTTTTTTTTTTAAATTTTGTGTACTTACTTTTAGAGGGGGAAGGGAGGGAGAAAGACAGGCCGAGAAACAGGGATTGCTAGCCTCCGCCAACCAGACACCCGGCCCCCAGCTGTCCAGGGTGTGGGTGACGCCCCACCCCCGGGCCACACCAGTCTGGGCTCCTGCTCTCGAATCTGGTCCTTTGGTTGGTCGTGTGGTCGCGCGGTTTCCGCGTGTTCCGGGCATTAGTTCCTGATCGGACGTGTCTCCCGTCCCATGGGCTGCCATTCCGCGCTGCCGAGCGTGTCCGGGGACGCACAGGTAGAGACGTCTTCAGTGCTGAGAAGTCCGCTTTGTGTCTTTGCTCTGCTGCTGCCCGTGCTTTTGGGGTCACGTTCAAGTGACCTCTGTCACATCCGGCGTCACAAAGACCCCGGTAGGTCTTTTTCGAAGAGTCGTCTGTGTAGGTCTGACCCCTGCTGGGTTACTTTCTGCGTCCACTGTGATGTGAGGGCCCTGCCCACTCTGGCGTGTGGATGTCCAGTCTCAGCACCGTGTGTTGGAGGGTGCCCGTGCCTTTCCGGTATAGCGTCCCTGCTGTGTGTGCAGAAACGCAGTGCCGCTGTGTGGCATCTGAGTACACTGTCTCGGGGCGGCAGGTGACCTGGAGCCCGCGGTGTCGGTGCTGTGGGAAGACGGCAGGGCCTGGGCTGGACACAGATGGTGTCACAGGTGGTCCGAGCTGGGACAGCTGAGGATGAAGACGGGTTCAGGAGCTCGGCAGACTGTGAGCGGAGACGGGCTCGAGGGCAGCGTGGCTCTCGGCCATGCACGTGCGTCTCCAGGGGAAGCCCAGTGGGAGGACTGTCTACCCTCAGGGCAGCTCGTCGCCTGCATCGGGGCTGGCAGGTGCTCTCTGCACAGGGCCGGGGGGAGTCATTTTGGGTTCTGCCACATGCGGTCACGGCTGCTGCTTCTCTTCCCTTTGAAAGTGGAAACACTGGCCTCAGCCTGAGGTGCGGACCGGTGTCTCTCCAGGAGCCCAGCGCCACCTCCTCCCGCCTCTCATGGTGGCCCGTCTGGGTGGAGGGCCGTGGGGAGGAGCCGTGCTCCAGGTGCGCTGTCTCAGCAGCCACCAGTCACAGGCGCTGACACTCTCTGTTCTGAAGCATGCAGCCGGCAAGGAGCCCAGAGATGCTCGAGGAGCTCGAGACCACGAGGAGCCGAAAGAGGAGCTCGGCAAGCACGCACCTGATTTTGGACGGCAGCAGCTTTTGCCCCCCTTCCCCCCCCTTCATCAGTCGCTACCTCAGAACCAGTGCTACGTGGCCACCACCAAGTCACAGACAGGTGAGAGCCCGGCGGCCAGAGGCGCCGAGCGTGTGCACCCAGCCAAGCCAGGGCCGCGCCTGGCCGCAGGCGCAGGCGTACTGTGGGTCAGCGACGCTGGAGCCGGCAGGTCCTCCATTGCCCGCACCCCTGCCGAGCCAGGTCGGGCTTCTGAGCCAAGTGCCCTCCCCCACCTGGGTTGCCTTCTTTGCTAGTTGCCAGTCTCACGTGGAGGTGGTTTCGTCACTAAATCTTACTCCCTGGTCTCACTGCCGGGTAGGAGGGAGGGCGGGGGGGTCCTCCCCGTGCACGGGGGGGCCTGCGGGTGGAGGCTGTGGAGAGCAGGGGTTTGGTCCCAGCTCTGCAGCCCGCTGCTTCCTGTGGGCAGCCCCTGGGGCCCCACAGCAGGGTGCCAGCGGGCATGCCTGGAGTGGGTCGGGGGCGTTTTCCTGAGCCTCCAGGACGGAAGTGTGGACGGGCGATGCCCCTCAGTGCAGAGAGGCCCTCGTGCACGTGGGGTGCAGGCAGGGGCCAGGTCAGCCCGGTGCAAGAGTGCTGGGGGCTGTCTGCAGGGAGGGCAGCCTGGAGAGGGGCAGCGGCTGCAGGCGCCGTCTGCTCCTGGACGCTGAGCCGCTCCCTATACGTGAGGGGTGCAGACCTCCGGCACAGAGGCCGGGGCCCGGCCACGAGTCTCTCCGTGCGGTCTCGTGTCGCCACCTGCCCACAGCTATGCGCCTCCTCCCTGCCTCATCTCCGAAACGGGTGGGGCTGCGGATGCCAGCCCCTTTAGCCTCTAAGTACTGCAGCGTTGTCTCTTAAAAATGACAGGGTGGTGTCCCTGGAGATAAGGACGTTCCCCTCCTGTGGTGCCGTGTGCAACTTTGGCCTGATGATGCCCTCCCCAGCAGAGCCGCCGTCCCGGTCCTGGGTCCCAGTCGCCGCTGCACTCCCGTGCGGGGTGCTGATCTCCCCCGGGTCAGGCGTAGGCCCCGCAGTGTGGCTGAGGGGCGTGGGTTCACCGGGCGTGGCAGCTGTCTGTCCTATCATGGTCCCCCTGTCACAGAGCCCGTTTCCTGAAGGGTGGCCAGTGTGTGTCCTGGGAGGAAGGACTTGGAGTTTCTGCTCTCATCCCACCAGGGTCAGGGAGCATCAGCACCTGAGGACACCTGCCCCCCGACTGTCACCAGGCAGGTCCCACTCTGTCCCCCTGCACTGACCAGAGGGCTCTGTGGGGAGGAAGGACTGCCCCTGCTCCTCCCCGCCCAGTCCTGGACGGGGCTGCTTTCCCAGCGTGCCAGTTGGAGTGGGGCAGCAGGAGACGGGGTCGGCCTGTCTCTCTGTCCCCAGCTCCTGGGCCGTTTGGGCTCAGTGTCGCTTGTCGCAGACAGCTAGGCCAGGCTCCTGGTGTAGCTCTGCGGAGCTGCAGCCATCTGTGCTCGGGCCGCCAGCCCGCGTCAGGGTGTTCGGGCTTCTCCCTGTTCACCCTTAGGCTGCGTCATCTTTTTCGTCTGGGTTTCCTGAGAACACGTGCTCTGTGGGTTGGCAGTTTCCCAGCATCCTCTCTGCCTCCTGGCCGGTCGGGGTCAGCGGGATGTGGCTGGTCAGCATGCTAGTGCAAGGCCCAGTGTGCTCTGGTGTCAGAGGCTCCCCCAGCCCCGCTGCCCCAGTGCTGTCCCTGCCAGGGAGGCCCAGGGCTCCCCCGCCCTGGGTCTGCAGCAGTCTCCTGGTGAGGGACCCCCGGCCCGGCCGCCTGACCTTTGGGCCGTCCCCATGTGCCTGTCCATCTGTGGGACTCCAGGGAGGCTGCCAGAGAGGGCGGCAGTGCCGTCCGCGCAGTGCGGCCAGTGGACGACGTCCTCGGCGAGGACCTCCACTCGTCCCTCGCGCTCCCTCCGCCTTCGCGGGCTGCCTCCCTCAGGAGGCTCGAGGGAGGGTGTCTGTGGGGACGGTCCCAGAGGTTCCGCTCTTTTCCAGCCGGGCCGCCCGGGCAGGAAGGACAGGCGGGTTCACGTGTGGGTCAGGGCACAAGCGGCCCCGCCGCCCCCAGGACTGGGGGGGCTTAGGTCCTAGGCTCGGCGCCCTGTGCCGGCCCCAGCCCCGCCCCTGCCCCGCATGCAGCTCTCGGGTGGGCAGGGCAGGCTTCCCTGTGGTGAGGCAGGTGCCCGAGCCCCCTGCCCCACAGGGGGCCTGCAGCCCCCACTCGTGCCGGTCTCCCAGCTTCCCGGTTCTGCACCTGGTGGAACTGGCACGTGGGAGTTCCTCTCAGTGGTTTTCAGAAGCATTTTAAACCCTGGAGCTTTTTAAAAAAATAAAATATTGTTGAGAACCTCAATGTATAAAACCAGCCATCCAGAAAGGCCCGGCCCCCACTCAGCCTCCCTGCCGCTGTGCTCCACGGTGCCGACGCCCGCCTCTGCGTCCCCGTGGCCGCCCGCAGTGCCTTCGGGGGCCTCTTCCCCTGAGGCCGTGTGCCTAGGAGTGCAGGTCGGGTGGCGGGAAGGTCGCTGGGCCCTGCCGCGTGGCCCTGCCGCAGCGCCCGACAGGCCAGACAGGTGTTGCTTCTCCTTCGGGTGAGGAGTGGGGACGCGCTGGCCCTCTCCCCGTGACAGAGTGAGGCTGCCGCTCGGGGGCAGGGCTTTCGCGGTCGGCGATGTGTCTGCACGGCCCCCCGAGTGCCCTCTGCTCCATCCGGGTGGCTCGGGACCGTCACCTGTGCTGTCACCGCGGCGTGGGGATGATGTTGGTGGTTGGGTCTTGTGAGCTGTCACCTGCCTTGGAAAAACAGTCGAATGGCACTTCTTTCCCTTTTTGTCTCCTCTTGACTTTTTTTTTTTTAGCTTCCTTGCCTTTTGTTTTAGCAGCTGCAGTGTCTCGGAAGAAAAAACGAAGAATGGGAACCTATAGCCTGGTTCCTAAGAGAAAGACCAAAGTGTTAAAACAGAGGACGGTGATTGAGATGTTTCAGAGTATAACTCATTCCACTGTGGGCACCAAGGTAAGGGGGCCGCTTGCCTTGACCACCCGGGTGCGGGGAGGCCCGACTGGGGCCCG
>PVKM010007924.1:0-40202 GCA_004027735.1 Carollia perspicillata | reverse complement strand
TTTCTTACAATCCTTTGTATTTCTGTGGTGTCAGTTGTAATCTCTCCTCTTTCATTTCTGCTTGTGTTTCTTTGGGTCCTCTCTCTCTCTCTTTTTTTTTCCTGCCCCACACCCCCTCTCTTTTTTTCTTGATGAGCCTGCTTAAAGGCTTGTTGATTTTGTTTATCTTTTCAAAAAACCAGCTCCTGGATTCACTGATCCTTAGTATTGTGCTTTTAGTCTCTATGTCATTTAATTCTGCTCTGATCTTGGTTATTTCCTTCCTTCTACTAGCTCTGGGCTGTCTTTGCTGTTGTTCCTTGAGTTCTTGTAGGCGTAGGGTTAGGTTGTTTGTTTGAAATGTTTCTATCTTTTTTAGGGTAGGCCTGTATTGCTACGAACTCACCTCTCAGGACTTCCTTTGCTGGGTCCCATAAATTTTGAGTTGTTGTGAGTTAATTTTCATTTGTTTCCAGAAATTTTTTTATTTCTTCCCTAATTTCATTCTTGACCCATTCATTGTTTAATAGCATGCTATTCAATCTCCATGATTTTGCACATTTTGGGTTTTTTCCCTTGGGGTTGGTTTCTAATTTCAGTCCCTTATGGTCAGAGAAAATGCTTGGTGTGATTTCAATTTTCTTGAATTTGTTGAGACTTGTTTTGTGTCCTATCATGTGGTCTATCTTTGAAAAATTTCCATAGCATTTGAAAAGAATGTGTATTTAGCTTCTTTTGGATGCAGGGATTTATATATATCAATTAAGTCCATTTCATCTAGGGCTTTGTTCAATGTCACAACATCTTTGTTAATATTTTGTTGGGAGGATCTGTCCATTTTTGACAGTGGGGTGTTAAAATCCCCTACTATAATTGTGTTGCTGTCAATATCCTTCTTGAAGTCCTCTTGAGATTTTCTTTACATATTTGGGTGCTCCTACATTGGGAGTATAAATATTTACAATGTTTATGTCTTCTTGGTGGAGTCTTCCCTTGACTATTATAAATTGACCTTCTGGGTCTCTCTTTATGACCCCATTTTTGAAGTCTATTTTGTCTGATATGAGTATTGCTACTCTGGGTTTTTTTTCCTGTCCATTTGCTTGGAAAATTTGTTTCTAGCCCTTTACTTTCAATCTGTGTAGGTCTTTTGTCCTGAGGTGGGTCTCTTGTAGACAGCATATGTATGGGTCATGCTTTCTTATCCATTCAGCTATTCTGTGTCTTTTAGTTGGGGCATTCCATTCAGCTATTCTGTGTCTTTTAGTTGGGGCATTTAATCCATTTACATTTAAGGTTATTATTGATAGGTTGTTACTCATTGTCATTTTCATACCTGTGTTTCTCTCTCTCTCTCCCTCTTTCTCTCTCTCTCTCCCTTTTCCTTCCTTTCCTTAAAGCAGACCCTTTAGCATGTCTTGCAGAGCTGGTTTGGTGGAGGTGTATTCTTTCAGACTTCTTTTGTCTGGAAAGCTCCTTATTTGGCTTTCTATCTTGATTGAGAGCCTTGCTGGGTAAAGTAGCCTTGGTTGTAGTCCTCTGGTTCTCATTACTTGGAATATTTCTTGCCATTCTCTTCTGGCTTGGAGCATTTCTGTTGAGAAATCAGCTGCTAACCTTATTGGGGCTCCCTTATATGTTACTTCTTGTTTCTCCCTTGCTGCCTTTAAGATTTTCTCTTTGTCTTGGAATTTTGTCATTTTTATTATGATGTGTCTTGGAGTGGGCCTCTTTGGGTTGCTCTTGTTTGGGACTCTCTGTGTTTCTTCAACAATCATATAACAGAATCTATGAGATGTAGATACAAAGAACAGGGAGTATCGGACCTTCAGTAGTGTGCTAATGGAACACAGGTGAAGTGAAGGACAATAAATTAGCAATACACTATGAGTGAGGAAACAGGGGAAACCTGTCAATGGATACAATATAACCAGCCAAGCAGAGAAGACTAAACAGAAAGAAGAGAAATACAAAAATATTATTCAAATGAAAGATGCAAGAATAATGTAAAATAATAATGCAAATATGCAATATCTTGCAGGTTTCCTGTACTAGCAAAGTGAAATTTGTCTCTCTGTGTCAGCTGTTGGGATGCCCCCTCTTTGGGTCCAACTCTGGTTTTTTCACAGTTCCAGGTTTTTTTGTCTCATTTGTGGGTATTTTTTAAAAAAAGCAGAGTAAGGAAGGTAGAAGAGATAAAATTGGAAAGAAAGGAAGAAGGAATAAAACAAGAAAGAAGGAAAGATAAGCAAAGGGCATTGAGAGATAAAAAATAAAAAGTAAAAAGTAAAAAATTTCTTAAAAATAATCAAACAAAGAAACAGAGAGAGAGAGAGAGAGAGAGAGAGAGAGACCTATTCTGGTTTCAGACTGGTCAAAGTGGGTTTACAGGTGTGGTCTCTGGGTGTTCAGGTCTACCGAGGTGCGTGGGCTCAACTCCTTGTCTGGGTATAGTCCCCAACTGCTCCACAAAGCTCTCTCTCCCTGGGTTGTGGGTGCCTGTGCAGGCCCGGCAGCACTGCCTCTGGTTGCATGGCTTGGGTGCACACTCCTTCCAGGGCTATGTGTTTTTGCCACTCAGTCCTTACTCCCCTCTCTGCAATTTCAAGCAACCAGGTCTCTCCCAGTGATACTCAAATCCTGCCTGGCCAGGGAGGAAGCACCGACCCATCTCTCTCCCAAGAGCCCTGTGGCGGGCCCAGTGGGTCCCGGGCCGGGGTTGCAGCCTCCCTGATTCCCACGCTGATCTCTGGGCCCTTATTGTCCCAAAGCAGTCTCCTTACTGTCTGGTTTTTCAATGTCCACTGTAATTTTTGATCTCCTATTTTCATATATGCTGTGGTACTGTTGGCTGTCTGCTCAGTTCCTCCGTAAATCAGCCTGGTTTCTCTCCCACGTGCAGGGGGAAGTGGAATCTGCTTCCTCTTACCTAGCCGTCATCTTCTCTCCCCATAGTTCTGAAACTTAGTTGAGGGTTTGCCTCCTAAAAGCGATGTCAGTATTGACCATAATACTTCTTCTATTTATAATATATTACAATACAATAAGTTTTCTTCTTAGGTTGTTATTAACAGTTTTAGATAAATAGAAAACTACATGTTTATGTGTATTTGAGTAATGGACAATTATACTATATTGAAATTTCATCATTATTATATTAGAGTCCTGTGGCTAATGTAATAACCACAACTACATAGTTTAAGACAGAAGTATATTCTCGTGTTTCTGGAGGCTAGAAGAAATGAGTGTCACCGGCCGAGCTCAAGGTGTCAGCAGGGACACACTCCCTGCAGAGACGTTAGGGGAGCCTCTGTTACTTGCCTTTCCAGCTTCAGGTGGTTATTGGCATTCCTTGGTTTATTGTCACATCACTCCAATTTCTGCCTCCACCGTCGTGTTTCCTGTTCCTTTCTTCTCTTCTGTTTGGTCAAGTTTAACTCTGCCTCTCTTTGATAAGGGTACTTGTGCTTTCCTTTCAGGCCTACCCAGGTAATGTAGGATAATCTTTCCATCTCAATATCCTTAATTCAATCACAGCTGTGAAGACTATTTTTTTTTCCAAATAAGTTAATGTTTACAGGTTTCAGAGAACAATGAGGATCTCATATCTTTGGGGGCCATTAATCAGGCTACAACAAAGACCTACAAAATGGTTTTCTATTCTAATTACATTGCTCTCTGTCCTGTCACTTCACAGGACTTATGGTCTTTCCTACACATTTTGCAGGTTAAATATATTATTACTCAAAGGAGACCGAGTACTGCTGTTGTATACAATGCTGTCAGTTGCCATTCATACTAATCAGGAGAATCTTGGGTTTCTCTGCTTCACAAGTTAGTGTCTTGTCTCTCCAGTACAATAGTAAAGGTTTGAGCACAGAATCTATGTGCTCATTTTGCCATATGTTATGTACTTGAGAATTTCCATGAGAGTACTGATTTAAAACATTCAGTCCTATTTTAACCAGTGTATCCATTAAAGGTCACCTTTTTGATTCAGATGTGATTGTCACATATAGATCATCTGACAGAGCAGGCCTTTTAAAAGTATCTGTTCAAGAGAATAATGGCATTATATTTTTTCAAGTTCATGGCATCCCACTTCTATTTTTCACTTTGTGAAAGGAAGTAAAAAGGTAATCAATGAATAAGCTGTTAGGAGTGGCAATATCAAGTCTGTTTCACAACATAAAATTATGACAGCCTGTTATTGTTATGATGAACTGACTCTTGTAAAAAGGCATTGATGTAGAAAAAAATCTATCACATGAAAATTTTATTTTTGTGGTCTCACTAGATGCTGGCATCTTCCCTCAAATGGTATAATCTTTTTCATCTTAGTATCTTTTAGCTTGGTATACCACAGCCAAGCAGCTTGTGTATGTGAGGTTAGATTGCCCTGTACATTGTGAAGAATGGGACTACAACAACTTCAATACAATGGGACAAATTAAATTTTATCTCTACTATTTAATAGACTTTTCATTTAGCTTTGTGAATGTTACAAAACAAAGGATATTTTGGGGGGGCATTTTAAAGTGGGGCCCATAGATGTGGGTGGTGAATATAGAAGGGAATGAAAAGTAAGCAGACACTGTACAAGCCAGGGAGAACAACATATCCAGTAAACACTGTCCACTTACCCATCGAACAAACATAAAGAGACCATACAATATTCAGAGATTTGTTTGGGATGTAGTTTTGGGGACCTGACCATCTGCACATCAATCACATTGCAACTGCTTACTAATTTTATGGCCTTGAGAAAGTTATGTCTGCCACTAAAGCATTTTTTCTATAAAAAAAGGATTATAGTTTTTATTATCTAATAATTTTGAGGTTTAAATCAGGTTAACTGAAAAAAGCATTTAGGACTAGTATCTACTACCTAGTAATAATGTGAGTTACTGATTTTGAGGGCCAGAACTAGATATAAAACCATATAGTAGAAAATAGCCAGTTTGATGGATTAAACATAAGTGGATCCTAGTCAATACACATGCTTGATAAGTTTTTTCTTTAATAATATAAATCAGAGCTGTTTTTGCAACCCCCACACTGGCCCTCCAATCCTCTGTATCGAGACCAATCATTGCTCTAAACCTATAGCCCTGAAGTCTGAATTTTAATTTCAGACCATTTTGTTGTCTTTGAGTTAAATCCTTGATCCCTCAAACAATACCATCATTTTCATTTTGTAAAGGGACCCAGCACCTCCAAACAAAGTCCCCCAGTCCAATAGAAACTGCTTGTTAGGGTTCATAAAGGCAGTCACACAGATGAGGTAACAAGGGTGGCAGAACAAAACAAAGAAGCATCTTTGAGGTGAATTGATTACAGGTCATTCTAAGTCTCTGGAGAAGTTCTAGTGACATTAATTCCTCACCACCCCACCATGGAAAGATGTTCCATTTCTCTCTCTTTAAAAAATAAAGACTCATTTGTAATTACTGTGTATGTATATGTGTGTGTGTTGTATTTCTCTCTGGGTAAACTGATATAAATGGTTTCCTTATTTAGGAAGGCTGGCCCTGGCTAAATGCTGAGGTTGGCAAAGTGTATAGGTTAACTTTTTCTGCCCTCAGTGTTCCCCCTTTCCAATCTATCTCACTGTCCTCTTACTTTTTGAGGAAAATTTTGGTCAGTTTTTAACTTACATTTATTTTTTCTATAGACTGTACCTCTATAGACAGAGACTATATTGTGTTCCTTCCTATATCACTCTACATTGTTCTCTTTATTCATTCTTTTATTCAACAAATATTTATTAAGCATGCCCAATATCTCAGACATTGTGCTAGGCATTAGGAATACTACAGTAAACATAATAAGCGGGATTGGATTTCATTTGAAAGGGAGGAATTATTTACCAACTTCTTAGTGTTTTAAAAATTAACACTATATTCAATGATGGAAGACTTTATCTTTATTTTTCTTGTTTTATTCAATTGCGTTTGAGTGTTTATGCACTTAGGTGTCAGGCAATGAAGAATAGGAACATAGATGTTTTCTTAGTTTTTTACCATCCTTTAAAATATGTTTTTGTTTTGAACATGTTTTGTCATCTGCCAAATATTAATTACTGTTCTTTGAAAAAGCCCTGTTACAGAGAATAAATACAAATAGAATTGATAATTTTGCATGGCACTGTGAAAAAGAGAACCATCAGGAGGAGATAAAATTCATAAAATGATATTTTTGTTAAAAAACAATTGTAATTAGATCTTAATACACTAAAAAATGTTCCAATAAACTCTCTGAAGTGGTTAGGATGGTTTAAGCTTTTGTCTTTGTTTCATATTCTTAAAGAAATGCACACATATCTATTTGTATAACATTGACAGAAAGAAAAAAAATATCCATGTGTATGTTTGAAGTTTCAGAGTAAGATCCTGTTTGCATGAAAAGAAAACCTACCAATTATTGGTGTTGAAATATCTTTGGGATTTGGGGGAGGATATGGGCAGCTGGTATGTGTGTCTCTACCTAATCTAAATTCAACAACCAGTGGTCATTTGTGCCCTTTCCTAACTTCCTAGAATTTGGCACAGGAGGAAAGACTGTGTGGGTGTTCACTTTGTATATCCCACTGGGCACAGGGCAGGGCCATACATACAGCTGGTAAGGAAATGCTAAATTCTAACAGACACGGAACGACGTTTTTATATCATGGCAGAATTTATGAAGACAGATAAGAAGTAATTATCACTTCATTTACCAGTTGACACATATTTACTGGTAATTAGTATGAGACAAGAAATAAACAAGGTATTCATAATGTGAAGTCAAATAAAATAGAATTGCTAATTTAGAGGTACCCACAGTTCACGTGTGACATGTGCGTATTAATTATAGTACACTGTGGGAATGCCAAAATATAGATAAGTACAGAGGACCCTGGAAACCAAAGGGGTCTTGGACCAGTGCTGCCTGGATAAGTTAGAGGGGGCCTCACAAAATACAGGAGATACTTGGTTTATATCTATAGAGATTTTCTAGTTGTCAAACAAGACAAGGGCGGATGATCCTCATTCATAAAGAAGTGGCAGACCCAGAAGCAGGGAAGTAGCAGCAGAAGATGAAGGCCAGGTAGGGAGGGGTCAGTGTGTTGTGTGAAGAAGTTCAGGCTTGTATTCTTCATGCAATGATGTGCCATTGGAGGTTGTTACACAACGAGCAACATGGTTTTAAGACACCAGTAGCCAGTTTTGAGAATGGGCTGGAGATGAGAAGATTGGCGGCTCCAAAAGCAATCAGAAGGTGATAGAACCAGACAAGGGAGCACCAGGGTCTGCCTGATGAGTTAGAAAGACAAGAAAGGGGAGAAGAGACTTAAGATTTTTTAAGGTAGAATTGAAATAAATGGGTGATTGATTTAAGTTGTAATAAAGGGAATGACGCAAGGCAAGAGAAAGGCGTCTGGGGTAATTTCAATTCCTAAAAAGATTCTCATATTATGCTATGTTGTTCAAGTGGAAATGCATCTGATTAAGGTTGGTATTAAGTGAATTCATTTCCTAATGAAAATCTGTTAATATAGCCAACAATTATCGAACACCTGTTCATTTCTGTTATTGTTGAACACTCCTTTCTCCTTAAAAGCTCAATGATAATAACTAGCATTGTTAAGCTGCTACTTTGTGTTAGGTGTGGTGCCACGCACTCAGACATTTTTGTCATCCTCAGTCACCCTGGAAGGTGTGTGTGACAGTATGTGTTTGACAGATGAGGAATGCTGAAACTTTGAATCATTAGTCTTCTGTGTAACTTGCTGAACTTGTAAGAGGTTTATGAATAGAACAAAAGTTGAACATTCCTGATTCGAAATCTTTTTGTATTAGCTGACTCAGTGTCTGTATTTCAGAATTTCATATACCCTGATTTTCAGGATTTTGAAAGAAGAAACATTTCTAATTTGTCATTAAGAAGTACCAACTGTTGACACCCCCTGAATTTCTCGACTTGATTTTTTCCCCCTGTGGATCCTTAATTCTCCTTAGGAAAATGCACACACTCTATTTTTGCAGCAGTCTATGGGGTTCCATATGTCTTGGCTCTCTTCGTGGCATCTGCCAGAGGCTTTGCCTTACAAGTACAGAGTATAGGAACCATACCACCGCGTTCAGACCCCTTGTCTGTCACTTATTATCTAGGTGACCTCCTTTTGATTCTCCCTGCATCTGTTTGCTCACTTCTCAAATGAAGGTAATAGCTTTACTTCATAGGACTGTCATGAAACTTCAATGAGACAATGAATGTGAAATGATTAGTAGTATAGTATCAGGCATATATAGCAAACATTACAAATGGTCCTCATCATTAATAGACGTATTTTTCAATCACGTAAATACGAGTGTTTTGTAATCTGGTCTTATCCTTCCAGCTATATGTCTGCCAACTCCCCAGACACACTGTCCTCTAGCCAGTCTGAACCACATAGTTTCCAGAAACAACTATTTTTTTATTTTGCTATCTTTGTACATGCTTTCCTATCTAGAATGGCCAGAGCCTATCTCCAAAGCCTCTATCATCTCTTTCTCTAGCACAGGAGTTGACAAGCTTTTTGGAAAGGGCCAGAGAGTAATTATTTCAGGCTTTGAGGTCCATGAGCTATACATAGCAGTTACTAATGTTGGCATTGTATCACAAAAGCAGCCATGGGCAGTGTATTAAAGGAATAACTGCGACTGTGTTCCAGTAAGACTTCTATTTATTCATTTAAATTTTTACAAAAATTTATTTTTTTATTTTTTTACAAAAAGTAAGTGCCCAGCTACGTTTGACCGGCAGGCATAGTTTGCCAGCCCCCTTTTTAGAAAGTTTTCTGGAAGCTCCCAGTCTAAGGTGGGTACCCTTCCAGGTGGGCCTTTACCTACTCACTTATTTACCTATAACTATGATGCACTCTTTATACTTGGGAAATTGTGTCTCCTTATCACAAGACTAAGAACTCTAAGTGCAGGGATTGCAACTTGCCTTTGCAGACTTATTATACCTTTCCAAGCATAGAGAAGGCTCATTAATATTTCTTGAGTGAATGGATGAATTTCATTAACAGGATGCCGTGCACCGGTTCTGTGATTCAATTGCTCTTTAAAAATCTGGCCTGAACTGATAAGATTAGTGGAAGGTTCAAACTAAGGCCAAACCAGCATGGATTATAGTTGGAAAAGGTGTGGCTCCCTCACAGATAACACAAAATAGGCGTATACAAACTCCTTATTGTTTGTTTCTAAATAAGTATTTCCCTACAAAAGAGTACAACTTTAAAAGGCCATTGAAGGGAAACAATTCAATATAAACTGTTCTCTTATGTCTTCAAAATGAAATGATTCAGTTAAATGCCATTTTAATAATTTTGTGATGTGGGAAAATAAACTTTGGAAGGGGATGTTGATTAATTGTATGCTTTGGAAATGCCTGCTAATAAATTATTGAAATATGTAGAGGCAATACCATAGACCTGCAAAACATTCATAAAGACTTCAGTGCATCTTCAACATAGCTGAGTAGGGAGGAGGTTGAAATAGGCGTTACCAAAATTATCGAAGAAGAATTGGTCTAGAGGAGATGGCGAACCACATGTTAGAAAATCAAGTTGAAGTTATCTTTTCTCCACCTTCAGGATATTGTGTGTGCTTATTTTGACAACCAAAGCAGCAAGGTTTCATAACATCATTTCACATTTTTGGTAAGTTGTGTTGACACATAAAAATGAATCATATATCTAAAATAGCTCCTTGGATTTAAATTTATTTTGGCATATGTCAGCAGCAAAGTGCCAGGCTACGTTGACTCACATGCAGAGTCTAATTTGTGATAAGGAATTGATGACGATTTGTTCAAATGTTCATTTCCCTCTCCATTTCAACCTTGCTGGCTGAAAGTCAGCAGAATCAATTCTGATATGTAAACCGGCATCACTTTGCTACTGGCATACACTGATCGTGTATAGTGTGCCTTTTTACAGCTGTCTTTCCCCTAGTAAACCATGCAAGTGATCTGAGGGGATAATATTAACTTTCGAAATTTTATGTTTTTTGCCTCTGCCTGAAGGCTGTTCAGCTGGATAAATCATTCTTTTAAAATAATTCCTCAATTACTTAATTGTTTGTGGTTGGATTTGAGACTAAGCTTTATTTTGACATAGCCCACGGAATCTTACAGACTTTCTTTTGAAATGGCAAGCAGGTGGTTTGCCTTTTTCATTCTAGTTGTCAACACTCAAGTTCAACTATTTAGCACCTCAGCTTCATATCTCATGGCCTGTTCTCTAATTAGTCTCTTCTCTGGAAACCTTGTGTATTAATTCTGCTTTCAGACTATCATTATTTGTTCCAGAATATTCAATGAATCTTTGCTACATACATCGTCAAGAGCAAATTCTTGGACTCAGCTTTTTAGTCTTCTAAAATGTAGCTCCAACCTGTTTCTCTAATCCTGGATTTTCTCTTTTACCTAACTTAAAATACTGTTTTTATATCTTGGCTATTGTGAAGGATGCCTCAGTGAACATGGGAGTGCAGATATCTCTTGTCAAATTCATAGAATTAGAGGTTTAAATGGTAATTGTCAGGGCCGGGGGTGTGGGAGGGAGAAGTTAGGGTATAGAGTTATACAAGCAAAATGAGTTCTGGAGCTCTAGTGTATAGCCCAGTAATAATAGTAAACAGTTCTCTATTGTATACTTGAAACTTGCTAAGAGGATAGATTTTTAAAATAAATCTCAACACATATACAATGGTAACTATGTAGAGATGATAAATTATTTAGCTTGATTGTAACGATCTTCTCATAATGTATACACATTCCAAAATATCAAGTTGTATACCTGAAGTATACACAATTTTATTGTCAGAAATAGCTCAGTAAAGTTATTAAAAACACTTTTTTCCAACAGATGAATTTATTTACTGTCCCTTGGGCCTCTCCAAACCATGTCCCCCATCTGCCTGCCCTTTATTCAGTAGTTCTGTCGTGTGAATCCTAGGTGGCCCCTGAGATCCTCTGGGTCCCTGACACCTCCAGACGCTCCAGCCCACCCTGAGCTGATCATCTGCCCGTCCCCTTTCATCTCCATGTCCATTTCTTTCAGTTACACAGAGCTCTACGTTCCTTGAAATCTGAGATTACTGGCTACACCATTGATTCTTAATGAATGTGAGTCTGGCTTTATTAATGAAAATTATAAACCCTTTCTTTGAACATATTTTTATAAAATTTGTGGGGTTTTTCTATGTCGTTAGAACCTCTGGAGAATACAATATAGAAATAAAATTAATATACTTTTAGAAATTAGCTGAACATACCTATTGTTCCCATTTTATAGATTTCCTTGCAGTCTTTTATTTGACTGTATATTTAATGCACTGAATGTATATTTAATAATTTAACTAATTATTGTGTCCATTTGAAATCTATAATTTTCTGTTTAGTCCCTTTACTTTGACTCTAAGCTCCATGAAGCAGGAAATTTGTCTGCTTACTCTGCTAGTGCCTTGAAAATTCTCTGATGCATGCTGGACCTTGACAAAGAAAATCCACTGTTCTTACTTCAACATTAAATAGTCTTAATTATGATGGTTAATGGCTTCTTTATATTTCATCTTAAAATTTACTATGTTATTTTAAACATCCCCCTATTTTATGCATTCAGGCTTTTGCCATAGTTTTTCTTATAAAATAGTGCTATGAAGCTTCCTGAACACAAATATTTTTGTACATATTCAGTTTTTTAAAAAATGATAAATGCTAGAATTGTTGAGGCAAAGAGTATGGCCAAATTCTTCAATTTAATGGAAAATTATGGATATTGTTAGTGTCCTCAATAAATATTATCAATTTTGAGATAGTTTCTCTTTCTGTTTAATGAATAAAAAAAGAATTTTAATTTTAAAGTCTGCATGACTTTTTATTATTCATGAAATGAAATATTTTCTAACTTTGAGGATTTCTATTACTATCAGCATGAATTGCCTATTCACACTCTGTGTCCTTTATTTTATAAAGATGTTCCTTATATTGGGTTGGCCAAAAATTTTTTTTTTCCATAAGACAGTTCTAGTAGTGCTTTGTTATTTTTAACGTCATTCAAAACAGTTTTGTTAGATTGTATTGTGACAGCTGTCATATCAGCATGCATTAAAAATGCATCAGAACTGGTGAATTTTTGTATAGCCATTTTGATATTGAAGATGGAAGAAAATAAGCAACATTTGCATCATTACGCTTTATTATTTCAAGAAAGGTAAAAACCCAAATGAAAAGCAAAAAGAGTTGTGTGCAGTGTATGAAGAAGGTGCCGTGACTGACTGAATGCGTCAAAAGTGGTTTGTGAAGTTTTGTGCTGGAGATTTCGCACTGGATGATACTCCATGGTTGGGTAGACCAGTTGAAGTTCATAGTGATGAAATTGAGACATTAATTGAGAACAAGCAATGTTATGCCATGTGGGAGATGGCCAACATACCCAAAATATCCAAATCAATGAAGTTATTGGTGAAAATGAAAAATGTATCTTTTATTTTACAGAAAATACTGAACAGACTTTTTGGCTAATCCAATATTTATCACTCTACATTTGTATAGTGATTTATAGATTGAAAGTACACACAGCATCTTAATGTATTCATTGAACAATCTTATAGAAGAGATAGCACCATGTATGAGCCTTATTTTATACACTTATACATGACAAGATTTCAAAAGTTGCTTGCTTAGGGTAGCGGGCTAACGAAAATGCAGCTGGGACCAGAACATGGTTTTATATGTTGTCCTAAAGCTTTTCCTTCCAACCCTGCTCTAGCCTAAAGAAAATCTTTTAAAAGGAGAGATCCTTGGACTTGTAAGGTACAAGAGAAATTAAAACTACCTGAGAGAATCAATTACAGTTAAATTGGTGCACTGTGAAGCTCATGAAGCAAACCCGCGTTCATCAGTGCCTACGCCAGCGTCTGACACAGACTGAACACTCCATACACGCTTGCTGAGTAAACAAATGGAGAGAGTCTCTCCATCTTTTCCTGTCCTGGATTTTTTTTTATGATGTAGAAATGAGAGTTCTGAGTAAATGTATTATAATATTAGACTCGTGAGTTAGATTGCATAATGCTCACCTAAAATTCCATTTCAGTCTCCTCTGATTTAGGGGGTCACAAGTTTAATAGCAGTTTAAATTTTTTTTTTGTCATTCCTTCTGCTTTGGAAAGAATGTAGTTGAAGAGAACCTTGGGGAAATGGGGAAGGCCCAACTCTTCCCTAGTGAAGTTTGCAATTTTTGAAGGTTTAATCCAACAAACACTTTCCTGTGATGCTGTATGTAATATTCAACAGATCTTAAGGTGTCAAGAATTAGTTATATTCAGATAAGCTAATTTCAGAAACACATTCCATTTTTTAGAAAAGGAAAAGCAAAGATTGAGAAGTGTGATTATACTTAAAGGTGTTTAAAAACAGAATAGTATTAGAAAATATATGACTATGCTTTATAAACAAAATCTATTATCCCTGTCCTAGTAATACCCTCCAGATAAAAGATTACTGTTTGGCTGTAAAGGAGTATAATAGCAATGTCAAATGATCCCTATCTAAATGGAGATACATTTCATTGTTGGAGGGGCATGGTTTTGTCCTGATTACCAGCTGTGCTATTTTTTATTTAGAAATATCTTATTGTAACTCATTAGTGTTACTGAGTTAATTCTCTATGTTGGAAACACATTTTCTTGTTTATTTGTGACATGAGGCTTTATTTTTCCTGCTTCACATGATAGCACAGTTAGGTATAAATATGAACACTGATCCCCCAAAAGCTTGAATACATTTTTACTCAACTGTATATGTCTTATTTTTTTATATGGCGATAGTAACTTTTTCTATTCTAATATTTCCCCATTTTAGCTTTTCAAGGTGATTTTCCTGATCATTTTCTTCACTTGATTTTTTTTTGGTTCCCACTCCTACCCTGTTTGTTCTCCAAATTCATACCAAACAGATTGTATAGTATGCTTTCAGATTGTCAACTCCTAAAAATTTACATCAACTCTGTAACCCCATCTTTCTCTAGAAAACAGCTTCACTATAATGGCTAGAGGGTCATTCCTCCCCCACCCCGGCAACACCCAGCTCTTTCTTTTCCGAAGCATCCCATTTCTTCTTTGTCCCTACCTTTGTATTCTAGGCTGTCTCTCTCCCTGACCCCCATCATCCCAGGCCCCATAAAATCAAGTCCTTTATTTCCACAAGGTAAAATTTTACTTTTTTTTGATGGGAAACTGCTCAAAGATAAACATTTGGTCAGTTTCAATTGGTACAAAGCTTGCCCAGCACGTGAACCTAATAAGTGCTTTTAATCTTGATGATAAAGAGTGAACTAATCCAGAGTTCTAAGACTTGAGTCAAGATGTAAAATCAAAGTGTTGTAATGAGCCTTCATTAATTTGCTAGAAGCTAGGATAATCGGAAATAGTTAATGATGTTTGATCTTCTGCTTTGGCACGAGTATTGCCTGAGTACAGTACTGCTGCTGCTGTCCGCTGCAGGGCGTTAAGGCTAACTATTCAGCTCAACATATTTGTTTTTTAAAAAATCACTCTTCCTAGAAAATTTAAAGTGTTTATAATATCTGGCTTTTTCTATGTAATCTATTCTCATTTGTTCAGATAGTGCTTAGCATATTCCTAGATGATAGTACTCAGAATTTTCCTGGATCACCATGCACTTGGAAGCTCACAGTTCTGTCAATAAACATGAAGCATTTATGTATGAAGCTGTGAAATCTTTATATGAGAAACCACAAGTACCCAATAGAGTAGGAGAGAGAGCAATGCAGAGAAGAGATGCAATGAAATATTTGGGGACATTTCATAGGGAAGGGGACAGGATGGGAAGAACACAGACAAAGGCTCTGTTTCATATCACAGGAGTTACTGACATTTGGGCAATATCACTCTTCATTACAAGGGATTGCTCTGGTCACCATATGAAATGACTATTTTTTGTCAGTCTAAAAGGTTGAATATTAGCAATTTCAACCAGTTCAACATAATAAAGATCAAATTTGCTTTTTTAAATTTTCAAACTTATGAAATTTCCTAAAATTTATTCTTTCTGTTTAAATATTTTAAAATAATCTTTATTATTTTTTCATTACCATTTAGTCCCCTTATACCACCCTACCCCCAGCAATCACCACATTGTTGTCCCTGTCTATGAGTCCTTTATCCTTTTTGCTCAATCTCTCCACCCACTAAGCATCCCCCCACCACTAGTGTCATCTGCTCTCCATCTGTGAGTCTGTCTCTATTTTGCTTGTTAGTTCACTAAATTCTACATATGAGTGAAATCATATGGTATTTGTCTTATTCTGAATGGCTTATTTCACTTAGTATAATGTTCTCTGGGTCAATCCATACTGTTACAAAGGGTACAATTTTCTTCTTTTCTATGTCTGAGTAGAATTCCATTGTGTAAATGTCCATAGTTGTTTTATCCATTCATCTGCTGATGGACAATTGAGCTGCTTCCATATCTTGGTGATTGTAAATAACGCTGTAATGAACATAGGGGTGCTTATTTTCTTTCTAATTAGTGTTTTGGGTTCTTTTGGATATATTCCCAGAAGTAGGATTGCTGGGTCAAAAGACAGATACATTTTTAATTTTTTGAGATATCTCCTCACTGCTTTCCACCATGGCTGCACTAGTCTGCATTCCCACCAACAGCACAAAAGGGTTCCCCTTTCTCCACATCCTTACCAGCACTTGTTTTTTGATTTATTGATGATGGCTATTCTGACAGGCATGAGATGGTATCTCATTGTGGTTTTAATTTGTATTTCTCTGATGATTAGTGATGTTAAGCATCTTTTTGTGTGTCTTATTGGTCATCTGTATATCCTTTTGGAAAAGTGTCTATTCAGGTCCTTTGCCCATTTTTTAATTGAGTTGTTTGTTTTTTTGGTGTTGAGTTTTGGAAGTACTTTATAAATTTTGGGTATCAACCCCTTATCAGATGCATTGATGAATATGTTCTCCCATTCTGTGGGTTGTCTTTTTATTTTTTTAATGATTGCCTTTGCTATAGAAAAAAATTTTAGTTTGATGAAAGCCCATTTGTGTATTTTTTCTTGTTTCCCTTGCCTGGGGAGATATATCCTATAAAAAATTTATACAAGCAATGGCCAGGATTTTGCTGCCTACATTTTCTTCTAGGATTTTTTATGGTTTCAGGTCTAACATTTAAGTCTTTGATCCATTTTGAATTTATTCTTGTGTGTGTGGTATAAGAAGTTGGTCTAGTTTCATTTTCTGCATGTATCTGTCCAAGTTTCCCAACACCATTTACCGAATAAACTATCTTTAGCCCATTGTATGTGCTTGCTTCCTCTGTCAAATATTAATTGACTGTAAAAGTGTGGGTTTATTTCTGGCTCTCTTATTCTGTTCCATTGATCTGTGTGTCTGTTTTTATGACAGTACCAGGCTGTTTTGATACTATGGCCTCGTAGTATAGTTTGATATTAGGTAGCGTGATTTCTCCAACTTTGTACCTCTTTCTCAGAATTGCTGTTGCTATGTGGGGCCTTTTGTGGATCCATATAAATTTTTGCAATATTTGTTCTAGTTATGTGAAATATGTCATTGGATTCTTGGTAGGAATTGCATTAAATCTACAGATTGTTTTGGGTAGTATGGATATTTTAATGATATCCATGAACATGGTATGTGCTTCCACTTATTTATATCTTCTTCAGTTTCTTTCTTCAGTGTCTTATAATTTTCTGAGTACAGGTCTTTTACATCTTTGGTTAGGTTTATTCCTAGGTATTTTATTCTTTTTGGAGCAATTGTGAATGGGTTATTTCCTTAATTTCCCATTTGTCAACTGATTTCTGAATATTAATTTTGTATCTCATTACTTTGCTGAATTCATTGATCAGTTCTGGTAGTTTCTTGGTGGAATCTTTGGGGTTCTCTATGTACAGTATCATGTCATCTGCAAATAAAGACAGTTTTACTTCTGCATTTCCAATTTGGATGCCTTTTATTTCTTCTTTTTATCAGATTACTGTGGCCAAGACTTCCAGTACTATGTTGAATAAGAGAGTTGAAAGTGGACATCCCTGTCTTGTTCACAATCTTAGGGGAACACTTGTAGTTTTTGCCCATTGAATATGATGCTGGCAGTTGGTTTTTCATATATAGCATTTATTATGTTTAGGTATATTCCCTCTATTCCCACATTGCTGAGAGTTTTTTTATCATAAATGGGTGCTGGATTTTTATCAAGCTTTTTCTGCATCTGTTGATATAATCGTATGGATTTTATCCTTCATTTTGTTTATGTGGTGAATAACATTTTTTGATTTGCAAATGTTGTACTATCTTTGCATTCCCAGAATAAATACCACTTAATTATGATGTATAATCTTTTTGATGCATTGCTGTATTATTCGGTTTGCTAAATTTTGTTGAAGATTTTAGCATCTATGTTCATCAGTCATATCGGCCTATGCTTTTCTTTCTTCATAGTGTCTTTATCTAGTTTTGTAATTAGGCTAATGCTAGCCTTGTAAACGGAGGTTGGGAGCCTTCCCTCCTTATGAATTTTATGAAATAGTTTGAGGAGAGGTGTGTTAGTTCTTCTTGGAATGTTTGGTCAAATTCACCTGTGAAGCCATCTTGTACAGGGTTTTTGTTTGTTGGGAGTTTTTTTTATTACTACTTCAGTTTAATCAGGTGTAATCTGTCTATTCAGATTCTCTGATTCTTCTTGATTTAGCTTTGGAAGATTGCTTGTTTCTAGGAATTTATTCATTTTGTCCAGGTTGTCCAGTTTTTTTGGCATATAACTAACTGTTCATCTTTTTTTTTTTTTTACAGTCCTTTGTATTTCTTTGTCAGTTATTATTTTTCCTCTTTCATTCCTGATTTTGTTTATTTGGGTCCTTTCTCTTTTTTTCTTGATGAGTCTGGTGAATGGTTTTTCAATCTTCCTTATCTTTTCAAAGAACTAGCTCTTGTATTCATTGATCTCTTGTATCATTTTTTAGACTATTTCTGATCTCATCTTAATTATTCTCTTCCTTCTACTCACATTGGGCTTTATTAGTTGTTCCTTTTCAAGTTCCTTTAAGTGTGAAGTTAGATTATTTGAGGTTTTCCTTTTTTGAGATAGGCCTGCAATGCAATGAATTTCTCTCTTAGGATTTCTTTTGTAGTGTAAAATGGATTTTTAAAATTGTATTAATAAAAGTTCATTTATTTCTCACTCTTCATGTGGAAAAATTCCAATAGCATTTAATAGAGTTTGACAATTACATTTATAATTAGAATTTTAAAATATCTTTTTAATCTGAGTATATGAATAATAACCATTATTAACCTACAGTTAAAACAGAAAAAAACTGATTTTTAAAAAAATATATTTTATTTATTTATTTTTAGAGAGGGGATGGGAAGGAGAAAGAGAGGGAGAGAAACAGCAATGCGTGCTTGCCTCTCATGTGTCCCCGACTGGGTACCTGGACTGCAACCCAGGCATGTGCCCTGACTGGGAATCAAACTGGGGATCCTTTGCTTCACAGGCCCATGCTCAATCCACTGAGCTACACCAGCTAGGGCAAAAAACTGATTTTTTAAAAGAAAAGATAATTATTTTAGGAGAATCATATTACATATTTTATCATTTTTTCCTTCAAGAAATAAAGAGGTAGGTATAGTTGCTTGAGTTGCTTAATGGGGAATCAGTTATGTTAACAAAGTTTGCATCTGTCAAGTCACTTAATCTTTTAGCTTCAGTTTTCTGCTGTATAATGGTGATAATACCCTTCAAACAGGTTTGATGGGAGGATTAAATAAAGGAGTACATATTAGGAGGCCAGGGATGATGACTGGTATGTAATAGACTCCTGTTGGTGACAAATAAGGCTAATTTGTAATTACCAAGGGTATGTTTACCTTTTTTATTTATTCACATTCTACTCATTTGGATCAACACTTTTACCTCTTCCCTTTGCTCCAGCCAGCTTCAAGTCTCCTTTTAATCTTTGTTTGAATCATAATCTTCCTCATACTTACAAAAGTACATCTCACAGTACCCTGAGCTGCTTCTTCCTTTATAGCAATGATCACAAGTGCAATGAAGAAGCAATCACATAGTCCAGTGTTTAATATCTTCTCCAATATTAAACATTCCAATATGGTGACTACATCAGTTTCATTTGCTCCCATTACTACAGGGCCAACCATGCTACCTGGCCTATAGTAATATAGTATTTAATGAATATTTGCAGAATCAATGACTAACTGCCTAACACACATAATTAGGGAATTTCTAGACCCAGAGTGGCACATGCACAATCAGGATGGGTGAGTCTATTAGGTAGTCATAGTCACTTCAAGATAATTTTCCAGCTATAAATAAACTATATCCAGAAAAGGCACTATTGATTCTGATTTGTGGAGCTGGTAGAAAGGAGAATCCTGTGTTTAGCCAAACCAAGCACATGGGCTCTGTATTTAGTATGGTCAGAATTTAAAAATTGGCAAGTGACCGGAGCTAAAATTTGGAGAAATTTAAAAAATATAAGTGCTAGTCAGATTACAACAGCCAAGTGATATTGTTGACTCAAATGGAAAAAGTTATTTTGTTGCTTATTATTATATTTCTCATAAGTATAACAAACGTGACACACTGCATTCCTTCCTTCCCTCTCCCTCTGTCTTCCCTCTCGCCTTTCCTTTCTTTAAATAAATGGGCTCCTGATACTTTTACCTCATGTCTCCTTCTATGTGCCAATGAAGTAGATGAATTGTCTGTCTATCTATCTGTCTGTCTATCTATCATCTATTCATCCATCCATCTATCCAATGTATGGAGAATGTTGACAAATGTGTGTGTGTATATGTATATCGTCTGTATTTATGTGTATATTTTGCCAATGCTGTTTTCTCTAAAATATTTAATAAGTTTTCTAGATGGATCATTTGAATTTTACATGGAGATGAAGTTATCTTATTCTTATCACACAATATTTTGTTCTTGTTGTTTTGTTCTAAGAAACTGTTGCTTTGCTATAATTCTTATAGCAGGAATTGAAACTTTTCAAATGGCCAAACCTATTTACATTAGTCTGTGTCCCCACAATTCTCATTTTGACTTCTCTGAAACGCAGTAGACTCTGTTGATCCCTGGGCTCCAGACTGCAAATGTGCACTTCCTCAAACTGTTAGAGTAATCTCTCCTGGGGCGCTGAAGCCGCATTAGGAAAATTGAAGACAATTTTTGTTGTTGTTGTTCTTGAGTTTTAAGTGATTTTGCTCTGAAGCTAAAGCTCCCTTGGCTGGTATCTGTAGAGCTGTTACAGAACTTAGAGGCTAGTAAGATGTGTCTGTAGGTCCCAGTGTACTGTGTTAACTATTTCTGGGCTGACATAGGTAGTCCTGGCAGGATCATGGATTAATTTCTGCTCAGTGTCAATGAGTTACATATTCCTTAAAGGATTTTTAAAACTATCATTGGCTTTCTTGTATGCATCCCATATAATGAGGCCAAGATACTACAGCAAATATCATGTATGTATCTAAGGCTTTAACTTAGAAATTTTATGGGAAGGGATTTGTGGCAAAATTTTTCCACATTTTAATTTAAATTAAATTAAATTTAATTTATTTTTAAATACTTTATTTATTTTTAGAGAAGGGAAGGAAGGGAGAAAGAAAGAGGGAGAAACATCAGTGTGTGGTTGCCTCTCTCATACCCACCACTGGGGACCTGGCCTGCAACCCAAGCATGTGCTCTGAAATGGGAATAGAACCAGTGACCCTGAGGTTCTCTGGTCAGTTCTCAATCTACTGAGCCACACTAGCTGGGCTAATTTTTATTTTAAATCTTTCTCATAGCCTCCTCTTAATTTGACTCTCTCAGACAGAAGTAATTAAATAGGCAGAGTTTGTAGAAATTTTTTTTTTGAAAAAAGAGGTCAGGTTTTTTCCCTTTTTTTGTTTTATTTCTCTAAACTTTGTGTGCCTATGTGTGTTTCTGTGTGAAAATGAAAAAGTATGTAAACTGTAAAAATAAATATGAAAGGATAAGCAAGAGATGGTATTTTAGTTTTTGATGTTGTTTTCGTTAAAAAAACATTATAGTAAAAGTACCTAATGATGATGGTATGTGGTCTTTTTTGAGGGCTTAATGTGTCAGACATTGTTAATGCCTTATCTAAATTATATTTCACTTCTCTTCTCACATCATTTAACATTATACATATTTTAATAAGAAACAAGTAGTCCTGGCTAGTGTAGCTCAGTGGATTGAGCACTGGCCTGCAAACCTAAGGGTCACCAGTTTGATTACCAGTCAAGGCACATGCCTGGGTTACAGGCCAGGTCCCCAGTAGGAGGTGTGTAAGAGCCAACTACACCCTTATATTTTTCTTCCTTTCTTTCTCCCTCCCTTCCCCTCTCTCTAAAAACAAATAAATCTTTAAAAAAGAAACAAGTAATATTTAATCAAATAATAAAATTATCAAAATAATGCTATGCTATTTTCCTTATTTTGCCAACTGTACTAAAGTGAGGTGTATAGATACCAAACTATAGATATTTAGTTTAAAAAATTGTGAAATTAACATTATTATTCATAAATATTCAACCTTTCTTATCTAGTTTCTTGTAGTTCAAGAAACTTTTTCCTCAACTTGATTATGGTTACAAAAGACCATGGTTCTTTTTAAAACTAAAAATGTGGTGTTTAGGACCCTATCATTTCTAGTCATCTGTGTATCTGCAAAACTAGGTCCTTTCCTGAGAGATCCCACAAATAACTTGCTGCTATCAAGTTAAAGACCCTAAATAGTTACTGAAGAAATCATTATTTTTTCAGAACAGATTCTATAGGTTGATATTTTAAGAATACTGAAGAGATACTGTGAGACTACTAATGGACAAACGTGGAGATGGTACTCCTCATATTCTGGAGCCATTCTCTGGGACTTCAAGAACAAACTTCTGTAATCCATATTTCTTTTTATATGCTGCTCAAAGCTTTTAGATTTTTTTTTCATCCTTTTCTTTATCAAGGAAGAAGCTTAGTTTTGTTCTCAAAATAAGATGGATTGTAACTGTGTCCCCATTGAGTTATCTCAGGAGACTCAACAATTTTTATGTTCTTGGTTACATTTTGCCAAGAGGGATAGATTTCAAAATCCACAACATTAAGGAACTTTTTCTCTATACCATTTGAAAGATATTTATTAAATGAAGAATTATTGCCCTTTGTAACTGTTATTTTTCTTAAAAGACATTAGAAATAATCTCTCATTTTAGAATCTTGAGAGTTCCTGAATAGTTGTCTCACCTGGAATTCCATTAAAATATTTCTAATATTGAGTTTACTGCCCAGATTTTGATGACTGATGTAAGTTGTTACATTTTAGGCACAAAATATCAGGAATTTTTTGCTTGTTTTTCTGGCACTGCCAAAAAGCCAAAGACTGCTAAAAGCTAAGAAAACCATAGCTGAAATTTCAGTGGTATCTATGGGAGCATCAAGGAATAAAAAGGCTAGTGACTGGCAGTTTCTATGGCAACAACGGAATTTTCGGGCTAGAAAGGATGTGTAGGTTATACCATCCAGTGTGCCAGAGATTGGTCTCCATGACGACAGCATGTGAATGGGGAAATTTATGCTCAGGAGATTTGTTTTAAAAGCCCATTGGGTTATTTTAGAAGAAAATTCTCAGCAAATTAATATCTTTTTATTTCTCACTTAAAAAAATACCTAGTCAAAATAAGAAATTCCACTTGTTCTAACATTTTTGAGATATTCTTAACAAACATTCTTAAATATTTGTAATACAGAGAGGATTATTGATTCACAAACTACTCCTCTGGCATCATTCCTGAAATAGCCCAAAGAATGCAGATTTTTCAAATGAATTTACTTTTAAATTTAAACATTTACTTCAGGGAGCAGTATCTCCAAATGTGAAAATAACTACAGAGTTATTCCAACTTTCTGCTGTTTGTGAACACGAGTCAATCACCAGAATGCATAATGTATTAAAGCTTTACTCTCGTTGCATTAGAAAGACAGGATTTATTGTTACAGCCGCCATAGAATAGAAGAATGCTCGAAAGTAATTACGACTCAAATTCTTCCTATGTATGCTTCAATTTGTAATGGCTTTTGGTGAATGGTCCTTATGGCTGTGTTTTGAAAATCTCCAATTTAACATAAGCACTAAGGGAATGGACCATGCCTGAGTGTGCCGTGTGCATAAGTAAGGACGCATATATGAAGTGGTAGGGAAGGACTGACTCAACCACACAAAATACACTCTGGCCTTATGCCTGGGGTTTCAAACACTTTGTGAAAACATTTTGTTTCTGTTTCATGGGCAGATGCTTGTGTAATCATTTTTGAGACCTGCTTGGTGAGATTGATATGTTTGTGTTGGTGAGGAAATGTAAAATTTATAAAACTGTAAACAGGATTTAGGGAAGGCAAAAAAGGGATAGGATCCTCAGGGCTGGTACTAGCCACGAGTAGTCAGGCTTAACGTACAAAAGGAAGGAGGTAATCCCCCAACCTGGCGAGAGTGGCTGTGGAGTGTCAGCTGGCAAGATCCTCTGCTTTTTGTCAAGGGACACAGATGACTGACTTGATGAAGCCTAGGGAAACAGGAGCCTTGGGAATAAATATCCCACTGCTCCCACTCTTACCTCCCTCTCAGTCTCCTGCTGGTGCCTCCCATTGACTGGGCCCAGCAGAAGTCAGAAGACAAGCAACAGACAAAGTCCCTAATGGTCAATTTAGCAGGACACAGAGCAGGGAAAAGAAGGGTGGAAAACGGATCTGAAGGGTCAAACCCGAGATACCCAGCATCACCAGAAATGACACATACTTCAAAATGTCAAGAATGTAAATAAAAGCTTGATTTAAAAATATTCCACACATAAACATGTACAAATGTGTCTGTATTAGTTTGGGTTAATAGTGATGTAAATATTGCTGTAAAATATTAGAATTATTTTATGCTCTGCAAAAAAAAGAAAAAAGGAAGAAAAATTAAATATTAATGTGGGTTGACTAAAATCTTATATTAATAGTTATAGTTACTCATTATTATTCATTTATATACAATTTCAAGTGCTTATTGTATTAAATCACATACATCTATTTATTCAGTATCTATTTACAGTATAAAAAATTTTGGAGGGTTATACAAAGTAAGCTAAATAATCCTTTTAAAAAATCTGTATTGTAGACCTGAAAAGGATTATCAGACCTTATTTTAGTGTTTATTATTTACCTTCAGACAAGCTAGTATATAAACTATCTCCACAAGTGGTTCAATGTTATGAATGTGCTCATTTCTGAGTAAAGGTAAAAAGGAAGTACAAAACATTGTTCTGGCCTTTAAAAAGCTAATTTTTCAAGAGAGAAGACTACATTAAAGAGATTAAAGAACATATGAAACAATATGTGGTGAACTGCAAAAATGAATTTATATATAGCAATTCTATGACTTTTTTTTTTTTTTTGGTTTTCCAAACAAGAGTTAAAATATCACTTGTTTGGGGGTTCATCTGGTACTTTTCCTAGGCCTACACAGGCAAGCATTTTTAAAATTCTCTCACAAATAGCCTTATGTATGTGGACCTGGTTCATTTTTTTGTCTTCCTGTTTAAATTCAATTTTAAGTACACTGTACTTAGTCAAACAATATGAATTCAAATCTTGATTTTATCATTTTCTAATAGTGTGATTTTGATCTTAATATGTTAGTGCCTCAGTGTCCTTATATGTAAAATGTGAACTTGGAATAAAATAATGAATGGGAAGACTTTTTCGTATGCAGTTGGCACAGAGCACAGTAAATCCTCTGAAGTGGATCCCATTCTACTTACCAGTTAAATAATCTGTTAGGTTTTGTGGAGGGTTAGAAATGTAACCATTTCAAAAGTTTAATTAACTAAAACTCTCATTGATTTTTCTAGTCCATGACATTTTCCCTGTGTGTGAAACAAGTAGTCCCTTTCAAGGATTCAGTTTCATAACCAAATCCTTAGATTGGCTGAATGGGTTAACATTCGTAGCTTCTCGTATACTTGTACATTTCATGAGCCAAGTCTACAGAAACTCTGAACTGGTTTCTTTGAATTTGCTGACCACGTGACAATTGTAGACATTGATGAATAGTAGGAAAGTTAGACACTTATTCATGTTCAACCTTGTTTGTGCTTGTGTCTGCCCAGTGGCACAAAAACACAGGTCTCAGTCTCCGCAGGTGGCAAACACAAAGCCTGCGGGCCGAATCCGGCCCTCCACCGTGTTATATCTGGCCTGGCACCTTGTTTCTACCCGACGGCAGCACCAAGCTCCTTGCCCCTAGTTAAGGAGTAGTTACATTTATACAGTCCTAAAATTACATTTGGCCCTTTGAAGGCAACCGAGTCTGATGTGGCCCCAGTGAAAATGAGTCTGACACCCCTGATAGACGTTAGACCACAGGACACCCCCACTTCTAATACAAACAATGACAGTAATGTATCGATTACTTGAGCACTTAATGCTGCCATTGCACTCAGTGCTTTACATACACGATCTCATTTAACTTGAATAGGGACCCTGTAACTTGCGGGTATTAGAATCCTTATTTTATGGATGAATAAACTGTGGTTTGAGAAGTTAAATCACTTGTACAAGGCTATATAAGTAAGAAATGCCAAAAGTGGGATTCAAAAGTTGAATACTTGAAGGCATGTTCTTAATCAAAACCACAATTTCAAATACTTAATTGTGTTTAAGCTGCATGCTTGCATTGATTTATTCATCCATCCATTCATTAATTCAGTCAACTTTGTTGTGTATCACAGTGTATTGTGATTGTCCACTTTCTTCTCTTTCCTAGAGCACTGTGAGGGCAGGTCGAAGTGGAGAGGAGGTGCTCAGACACTAGAATCACTCAATGTTTACTGAACCTAGGCCCTGCTCTAGGTGCCGGGGACACATAAGAAGGATGAGGAACCAGAGAGATCATTTAATAGTCCTCTCGTCTGAAAACTAAAGCCTTGACCAATATTAGAGAAAATCTTGTCATAAGGAATTGTGTGGGTTCTGAAGTAGACATAGCCGCATTCACATCTTAATTTGCTTGTTTATTGAGTCAATTTAACTTTTCTGAGCCTCAGTTTCCTTACCTGCATATTGTGGTTAATAGTTACATCATTATGTTGTTGTGAGTGTGTGTTGTTGTGTTCTGCCAAATATTAGCATTCAATATGTGGTTGTTATAATAGAATACTTTGAGGTCATCTGTGTTTCAATCCAGCCTCAGATATTTTTTTTCAGCTTTGAACTTGACAGTTGCTTGGAGTCTCACTTGATCAATGTTTGAAAGTATTTAATGACATACAGGGCCTTACTTCATCATTGAGATTGCCAGGTTCTGATTTGTCCATACTTAGGGTACCCTTATTTTCCCCTGCTTTGTGATTCACAGGAATGTACTCAGCTGTTCCATTCTACCTCTGTGGTTTTCATTATATTCACCTTCTGTCTGGGATAAATCCTTTTCTGTTACCTGCTTCTGAATGTCACTAGTTCTTTAAGATTTAATGTCAGTTTTGATTCTTGCCAGAAGTTTTCCCTCTCTAACACTTACTGATGCCTGAGTGTTCTAGGCTCTACTATGTGATATGTCACTGTTTTATGCTATCTGAGTTGTCTGGTGTCATTCCCTATGGGTGAGGCTTAAAGGCAGTGATTATGTCTAATCTTAAGTATAGTGATTGATCCTTACTTTAGTGCAGGTTCTGACCTGACTATGCTTTTCCAACTTGTATATATTATGTTTTTGCGGTGGATGTGTGTAAAGTTTCAGCTCTTCATTCCCACCCTATCATGTAAGGGCAAGCTGTGTAACTTTTTCTCCAGAAAGTTTTAAGAGACTCTGAGTCGAGATGCTGGGTGCTTCAGGGATCTTCTTGGCCAGAGATCAGAGGACTGCCTTCTCTCTCTCAGGCCCTAAAGTTATCAAATAAATTTTATTTATGATGCAGTGAGTTAAAGACTTAGAAACACAAGAGACAAAACTCAGGAAAAATTGATTTTTTTTAGTAAAGTCACTTTTATTTCCTATGTATATAATATTAAATAATAATCAGATATTGGTTACAATGATTTCTCAGCTGCCTGCCGATGAAGGGTTTTTCCCTGGGAGAAATGGTCTGCCTCAGGAGGGGCGCCTTAGACAAGTTGATCCGTGATTCATCTCTGTGAACCTGAGATGGTTACTGCTTCTTCATGGTCAACATGACCCACCTCCCTCCTTAGTCAATGAAATGATTGACAAAGATAAAATCAAGTTTAATCTTCCATTCTCAATTTTGGTGCTCAATTTTTCCTCCTCCTCCCATGGTAATATTACAAAATCACAAGCATGGATAATTTTTCATAATATAGGGAAGGATTTAAAGTATTTATAAACTATTTCATTATTTCCTCTTCATTTTTGCCTTCTACATATTACCTTTGGAGGACATGCTATGACTTGCATAGGGTAAGTGGAGGCAGTCTGGCTTCCTCACCTAGGTGTCTGGGTAACTAAGAGGAGCAGGGCTCCCATAGCCTTGGAGGGGCCTGGTAACCAGTGTTCTCATAGCCTTGAGACTGGGTCCGATAAACTGTTCTATAACACGAAGTAGGCTTGCATGGGTAGAACTATGTTATGTTATGTAAGGTTTTGGCAGTTTTCTGGTTTTGTTCCCATCTAGTACTTGAACAGGTAGGGGTTTCTCACTAGAGAGCTTGTGGCATGCATGGTTGCTCACCCGTAAATAAAGAGATGTCAAACATCTCCACATGCTCCATGAATTTTCTTCCGTCTACCGGAGACAAGAGTGGATATGTCTGGCCTTGACTGGTTCCAACACAACTTGCTATATCAAGCTTAAAGAACATCAAGGACCTTTTATCGACTTATCTTTTTCTAAAAAGGAGAATTTCCTCTAGGAAAATAACCAAAAAGATCCCTGCACATTGAGGACAAACTAGGCATTCTTCTAATATTGAGAATGATTTTCTCATTCTCACTAACATTTTCAGTCAAGACTTGTACTTCTCAAATCTACCCATGTACCCTCTCAGAAATGCATTGGTAGAATCTGCCTGGCCTTTCTCCTCCTCATCTAAAACTAAATAAAAATAGAACCAGAGATGAGGGAAGGAATAGATGGCAGGGGATAGTGGCTAAGACATGGAACCCCACATACACCAAGAGAGTTACTTGCGTGCTCTGTAGGAATGAACAGCATGCTGGTTCTATGGCTTCTCTCAACACATTTTATAAGACCAGGGAAGGAAATACGACTTTTTAGCACCTTCTTTGCTAGAATATACAGTTTTTGGGGCCAGGCCATATTTGATTTATTAATGTGTACCCAAGCTAGTTCCTTTTAGTAAATAGAGGCAAATCAATCATTTATATAAATTAAAATAGTAATTATTTTATAACCAGAGAAAGAATTTTGTGGACAAGTGATTACCAGCCATGGTTATGAGAATCACCCGGGAAGCTCTGTGAAGTTGTATGATGCAGGGCCCACATCAAAACAATTAAGGGGGTGAAGGTATTTTAGGTATTTTTTTTAAAAAAACCCCACAAGTGATTCCAATCTATGGCCAGAATAAAGAGGCACTGTTTTTGATTCTGAAAGTGATCCCAAAATTTATCTGTCTTACCATGACAAAAAATAAAAAGCAGATACTCAGGAAGAACTTCTGACATATCTTAATCAACAAATACTAAGAATTGGTGGGATTTTTACTATTTCCAAAGTTATAGAAATTATTTTTTGTATTGTATACATAGCCTTTGGAATATCCAGGTTAATAGGACAAATATTAATGATAATTTATGCTAAAGAGGTGTAACTGATACTATTTAAAATTTTTTCCTTGTTATTTCTCTTTATAATGGGATGATGTTGGCTGGTAAAGATTTTGTGATTGGCATGGCCTCTATGTAACTAGTAGATTAGAGTTTCTACAAATGAGGTTGAGAGAGATGAAGGGGAAAATATCTGTTTCTTGCAAAGTGTGATAGGACATAACTGTAGAAATGGAAGAATATGTTGGGGAACCGGGGGAAATGTGGGGGAGAGGGGAAAGAGGGATTGTGTGTGTGTGTGTGTGCATGCTGTAGTTTTCCTTCATGGTGATTTCTCCATGAATGCTTATAAATGATTGACTCCTTAGGTTCTCTATGTGATTTGAATTAACCTAGAATCAAAGTAACTATCCATAAATTAAAACAGAGATTAGCAACATTAGCAAAGGTTTGGGCACCAAATAGATTTCTGATAAATGACTATTGAATTAGAATTAGACATTGGCTTACTACTTGGAAAGAAGTGTTCATTTTCAAACACTAAGAGTGGTATGTGAAGAATCATGAGCAAAGATTACAAAACAAAACATAACACTAGATTATGTTCTGAATATATTAAATTTCCTGAAAACAGTTGTGATGTTACTATATTACATACTGGTTGGGAGAATGATTGATTGGGAAGAAGGAAGGGAAGAAATAAATATTTAAAGAAACCTTTCATGTCATGAATCTTTTAAAAAAATTTATACCAATTGATTTAATAATTAAACTAGTTCATTAATTTTTACAAATGCAGAAGTATAGTATAGTTTGTTTAACACAGGTAAATACATTAATTAAAATTTTAATTGCTTTGTTTTTTATAATTAAAGATTTTTACTAAATATTAAAATCCCTTTGGATAACAATTCAATCTGCCATTTTGATAATACTCACTAAACGCTTTCTGCCTAAGTTCTGAATACTGTTTCTCATGGCAGGAGACATGAAGATGGTGGACTGGCCCCTTTGTGTCGACAGCACAGAGTTTTGTTTTTTTTTTTCAAACCTAGAACAGAATTCATAGTCCTTTGTAAAGTTTGTCAGTGAAAGCTATACTCTATTTAACCTAGTTCTTCATATATACTATAGTTAAATATACAATAGTGTAGTTATATATATAGTTATAACTAAATATAGTTAAATATACTATTGCATGCATTTATTTAGAGTAACTTTTGAATAGGGCTTACTTGTCATAGTCTTCTATGTTTAACTCTAAACATGTAAGGAAAATAACTTAAATAATTTAATCTCCCCCAAACAATAACAAGATGTATGAGGAACAGAGGAAAAGAACACCCTGTAGCCAGCCAATCATGAAACTCAGCAGCTTTTCCCCCTGGCTTTCTTAGACTGTGGTTATCTTTCATAGTCGGCCGCTGCAGACCGATGGGATAGTCAGTGATAACCCTCTGTACAATACAATAACAGTTAAGGTACCCAGAAGATGATAAATACAAAGTCTAAAAGCATAATTTAAAGTAGATGTTCCTGTTACAAGTGTTTAGTGAGAGAATCAAATGTAGATAAATGCCAATTAGTTTAATTGCTGATGCTTTTTAATTTTTTGGATAGCATTACTTAATAATCTAAATGTCCATCAATAATAGAATGGATAAATTATGGTATACTCATATAGTTGAATACAACACAGCAGTGAGAAAAATGAACTACAGCTACAGACAATATAAATGTATCTTACAAATATAATGTTAAATGTAGAAAGCCAGATACAGAATAGTTCATATTCTATACATCATTTTATGTACTATTCATAAATAGCCAAAGTAGTGAATGGGAGACTAAAATGCCCTATTTTTGTACATACGCATTGTCCATTTGGATATTGGTTACACTGATCTGTTTACTTAGTAAAAATATATTGTTACACATTTATTGTTTGTGTATTTTTCTGTGTATAATTTTCTATACGTGAATGCTATACTTCAATAAAGACTTCACATAAAAAGATACAGACTAACCAGAGTTGTAAGAGAATACTTCATCAAAGGCAGGATCTCTTCAATAAGGATGAAGAGTAATTGACAGGGTGATTTGTGTTAGATTTCCCTCGTGGTTTGTTGGCTCTGGTCAAGGTCCACATCAGATTTTTGGCTGTTGAATACAAGCAATTAATGGGGCAAGTAATACTATTTTATATTAAACTTAAATTTGAGATTTGGTTTAAAGAAACATGATAACAACCTCCATGAGATTAGTCCTTGCTTCTAGTTAAATGACTCAAATGATTGCCTTTGGATGGTTGTTAAGGCTTCATTTCTAGGCTTAAGGATAATTTACTTCTTAGAGGGCTTTTAATGCCCACATATCCCAGTTATTACAATAACCTGTTACCAAGATACTTTTGGTTAATAGGAAAAGGTTAATGAATGGTCATTATGCTTAACTTTTGTATCCATATGAGGGAGTGTAGCATGGTGGAGAGAAAAAGTGATTTGGCATTTCAAGAAAATGGTGTGAAAGTCATTCTATAATTTATCAGCTGTTCACTTTGTATAAATTCCTTCATTTTTGAGCAACTTCTAATTTATGTAATATAGAAACACTCTCATGGCACATAGTAAGTACATGATCATTAATAGCTATTATTGTGTAATTTTGTGGCCTTTCAAGAACTTAAAATTTTATTTTTGAGAAAAATGTTAAGTATATATTTTTTCTTTTTTTTTCTTTTAATTGTTTTTCAGTACAGTTTTCTGTCTTTTACTCCCATCCCAGACCAACCCCCAGTGCTCCCCATCTCCCTCCCCTTTCCACCCCCCTTAGTTTTTGTCCATGTGTCCTTTATACTTGTTCCTATAAGTATATTTTATTGATTATGCTATACAGTTGTCCTATTTTTTCTCCCCTTTCGACCCCTTGGCCCTGCACCCTCCACCCTGCAGCATCCTCTGCCCCCTTAGTTCATGTACATGGGTCGTACATATATGTTCTTTTGCCATTTCCCATACTATTCTTAACCTCCCCCGTCTCTTTTGTACCTACCATGTATGCTTAGTCCCTGTACCTTTTTCCCATTCTCTCTCCCTCTCCCTCCCCACTGATAACCCTACATGTGATCCCCATTTCTGTGATTCTCCTCCTGTTTTAGTTGTTTGCTTAGTTTTTATTTTTTAGGAAATTTAAAGTGCTTTAATATAGATGAAAATTAACTTGTGTTTTCTATTATCTATGGTAATCACATTTTAAAATTTAACTTGCATACTGAGCAGAAGTATAAATTTTAATTCATGGTTCACTGTGCCTTTGTGAATAGAAACACAGAATTTCCAAATTGCCAGTTTTCTTAGTATATTATCAAATTAGATAGAATCAAATATAATTCATAATACCTATTTTTGATGACAAGCCTCTGGAGGTATACATTTAATTTGGAGAAAAGGAGTTATTCTAATGATGTCCACGGGATAAAATAGCCAGCAATAATTAAGCTCTTACTACATGGCAGGTACTATTGTATTAGTTTTATATAAATTTCCTTATTAATCTTAACAACTTGGATAAAATAGAACATTTATATTATTATATCAACAAGGAAAGAGAAAGGTTAAGACATCATTTTAAACAAACTACAAATACAGAGCTCTTGGAAAATGATGAATTATAGAGCCATTTACTGATAATTATGAAACAATGTTGTAGATTTTAAGTCTTATTCTGTCAAGGGGTTTCATATAAATCATTTTCAGGGGAAAAATTGTTTTTTCTAAGTTAAAATTCTGCGTTATATTTTGTCTGATCTTCCTTAATCCTAAATGAAAATAATAAAATATAAAATTGATTTCTCCCCACATTTCTTCTAGGTTAATTTAGCAGGATTTGAATATAACTTCCATACACTCACCATCCAATATTTAATATTATGATTTGTGAGCTTAGGGAAAGATTGTCAGGAAGTATCCAGGTATAGAATTAGATTTTCCATCTTTTTGTCCTTTAATCAACATTACTAGGAATTAATTTTATTACTCCTTTCAGAAAAGAAAATTTTATTAAGTTCTCCTCTAATGTTTCTCTTTCATTCATTTCTAGTTTCTGCTCTAATCTTCATTATTGTTCCTTCTAATTTTTTTTGGGGGGGGTTAATTTGCAGTTTTTTCTAAGTTGTTAAAATGGATATTTTATTGGTTTAGCTATTCTTTCATAATATATGTATTTAAGACTATTGCCACTAGACATGGTTATTTTCTATACCTTTCATTTTTTGGCACGTCCTGTTTTATTATCATTCAGTTTACCAGTTTTTGTTTCTATTATGATTTCTTTTTTGACCTATGTAGTGTTTATTTTGGGGATATTGTTTGTTATGCATTTTTTTATTTAATATTTTTATTTTACAAAATTGAGTAGACTCAGCAGAGGTTGTTACTTACTGTGAGTTGTAGCTTACTTGTTTATTAGTGTTTGTGTAGTCGTTTTAAGTCTCATAGAAAATATTTGACTCTTTTTATGAACCAGAGTAGAAAACCATTTTGTTCATTACCTAAATTTATGTGTGTAACAGAAGACATTTTAGAACAGTAAATTACTAAAATCATAAAACACAATTATATTAATTTTATAATACTACATATTAAGCATTGACTGTTTTGATTTATAGTTTTAAAACCTTAATACACAGACACATTCAGTAATGGCAGATCAAGCTCATTTTAATTTGATATTGATGAATATTTTGGGCTCTGTTTAGGGTACTTATCAAATATAATATATAGAGGACCTGAAGGAATTCTTCGATGTTTTAAGGTTTAGAAAAATCTAAATAAAATTAGTAAATGTGTAGTTTTAAAATGGCTATTTAAATTTACTAATGAAGTAAAACTTTTGGCCCCAAAAGACAGAAGTGGTGAATGTTATTTTGAATGCGTTAGGAGCAGTAACAGTAACTGGTGAGTCATAATCTTGTATTTCTCCATACCCAAGACAGTGTAACAACTTTTAAAGGCAGTAGAACTCATATGCCATTTTAGCATTTGGATAATAAGAAAAATCTTATTAGAGTAATGAAGGGCAATCTAAAATTTTGACTCAAAATCTAGTATATTATATGTTTGGACACGAAGTACATAGTGTCTACAATGATTAACTTCATTGTTAGGAAGAAAAATCAGAGAATCCCTGCAAAAGGATAAAGTGATATTAAGGCTTGAAAAAACAGACACATACCTGTACCAGTTGCAGGTAAGTACACTTTCCAAATTCTGGTGAGGATATTATGAATGTTCTCAAAGCAATACTCTGTGTATGAGATGAGTAAATAAAATTTTTGTATTTGAAAAATGTGATTGTTTATTTGTACTTTTCTGCCAATTACGCCTTTTTCTGTTTCCTCAGCTTGAAATTGTAAGTGCACTTTTTGTTACAAATCGTGAGAAGCACTTACTGATATGCCTAGAAATGCTGCACGAGAAGCCCAGTGGTGTTTTTGGTGGGAGGGGAGCGAAGTAGACAATTTCTGAAAATCAGAGACTTCCATGACATAATGGGAGGCTGCAGTGAAATAAGACGCTTTGGTCTGGATTTAGCAGGCCCGAAGTAGGAGGTGACCTTGTGACCCTCGCGCTGTGCTGCATTTCCAGAGCACGTCTCTGGTGTGACCAGCGTCTGTGACGTCATGTTGTTGCGTGAAGCTGGATTGGTTTCCTCGTGAGGAAATGGCTTCAGTTAGTTGAACTTCTGATTATCAAGCTTCTTTTATCTTTGAATTTCCTTTTAGCTCTGAATTAAGATCATAGGAATTAATGGGTAAAAAAATTGTCTGACTACCTTATTTTACTTTTTTTAAAGGACAGTAGATCATAGTCCATGCTACCTAATTCTAAAAACATGAAATAAAAAAATTATGTAGAGGATGATATGGCTAAAAATGGTTGTATAGAGGGGGGTGGACTGGGATGGGAGTAAAAGACAGAAAACTGTACTTGAACAACAATTAAAATAAAATTTAAAAAAATGGTTGTATAGATTATTAAGCTCTGGCTACCACTAGATCATATTCAGTGATAACCACAAGCAGGCATTATCTAGAATGCCAGTTAACTAGCAAGGTATCAAATCAACCAGCAAATGTGGCTTTTAAAGTATTTTTTTTTCTCCCAAAGAGAAAATGTAAAGGAAAAATGAAAGTGAAAAGAAAAAGAAAAAATACAAAGTGTACAAGGTAAATCAAGAATGTGGTTTAAAGTGTACACGGCCACAGGCATATGTTGTTACGTATGTGTTGTCAGTTTGTGGAGCCTCTAAATGACTGTGTGCTTGCTAAAGATGCAGGCCACATCTGTGACACGTATCCTAAATGCTCACACTGCCCATTCTAGCTAGGTTCTAACAGTGTGTGATGTGATTAATGCTATTAAGCAGGAAAGTCTAAAATTTAAGACATATTCAGGGTTAAAAGAAATCGTATGATTTGTGCTTGCAAACTTTTATTAGAATAAATAATGGCATAAACCATAATAAACAAATTTATGTATTGCTGCTGAATTACCCTGAAATGTATATAGGACTCTAGTCATAACATTTTTATGCTTTTTCTCTTTTTTCCCCCCTCAGATACAACTTACAAACTTTCAGCGACTTCCTAAAGATAGAGTGGAACCTCTCATTTTATTGTCGGTCTAGTCACTCATTCACTTACCATTTTTCAGAGCACCTTACTCTAGTATGCTATCCCAGCTTCTCCCTTCTGGGCAAACATGACTGATCACCCTGGACAGAGTCCCTGCTCTCAGGGGGCTTTCCACCTACTGGATGGGACACTGCTCGACTCCTTTGGCACAGAACAACCCAATGGTGGAATGGTTTCCCTACAGGCCTTGCAATAAAGGTTTCCTTGCTGTCACCAGAACTCTCATGGGAGTCCAGGCTTGGAGTGTGGCCAGCTGACTGCGGATTTTCTAATCACTCAGTTTGTCAGTAAAAGTTTCAGGGTAGCAGTAATTCCCGTGAGTGAATGGATAAACTCTGTAGCTGTCAAACAAGTAATCAGAAGGTCCAAATCAGCTTCTACAATTGTTCTCACAATCAGAGGGACTAGCGCTGTCGGGAGTCTAATCATATTTTACCAAAGTAAAGAGTTATTTTAAGGTCACTGCGGCGCATCTAAAATCTTGGTTCTCATCAATGGTTGCAGGTCTATCCCTAGTTAATGGCACTTCTTCAGTAAGTGAACCTAATTATCTCTCTCTCTCATTCACTCACTAAGCCAGCAAGTTGAAAGACCAGCTATTTAAGGCATTTGAAATAGGAGAAAAATACCTATCAGGAGGATGGCAAAAAACAACCTCCCACCATCCTAATAGTAACTGAACATTTGCCCAGGACGTGGCAGACACCAACTGCATTTACTCCCCAAGAGAGGTGATAACTTCTTCGTGGGTGTTCTGCCAGTAATTAGGCAATATGGAGAAATCGCCACTTCCTCATGCCTTGTGCTCTTTTGTTTATAGAGCACTTTGCCTTTATTCTTTCATTTAATGGCTTTGGTGAGCTTGGGCCTGGCCTAGATCTTTTCAGATGAGAAAATAGTCTGGGAGAGAGGGGTGAGATTGTAACTAGAGCTCAGGTCTTCTTTCTCCTATCACCATTCTTTCTCTGCAATATGACTTTACCCCAATCAAAAGAGAATAAAGAAGAGCAATCTCAGGTCCTCAGGTTGGATGTAGGTCCTTGCCTTTCATGACTTGGAATACTTCTTTCCAGCCCCTTCTTGCCTGAAAGGTCTCTTTTGAGAAATCAGCTGACAGTCTGATGGGAGCTCCTTTGGAGGTGACGGTCCCCTTATCTCTTGCTGCTTCTAGCATTCTCTCCTTCATTTTAATCTTGGCTAATGTAATTATGTGCCTTGGTGTGTTCCTCCTTGGGTCCACCTTCTTTGGGACTCTCTGAGCTTCCTGGACTTCCTGGAAAAAAAAATGTCACAAAACATATTTATAAATTTTTCTTTTACTATGTGAACTCTGGATGGCTTGATACCTTTATCAGATCTTTGTTTCCCTATCTACAAAACGGAGATAGTAATAAAATCTCCCTTATAAAGTTCTCCTGAGGATTAATAGCCTATAAGAGCACCTGGGACAGAGGTCGACACTCCAGGAGGGTCAGCTATTGTTATGCAAGACTTTTGCGAAGTGTTTTCCTGTGCTTGGTCTTTTTATTGTTCATATACATCCTTTTCCAATTATGCTCTTAGCCTGGGGCAAAGCATTGCTAATATTACCAGATTTTTCAAGCTATTGTTTAAGGATGAAAATTTGATTCTGAGATTGCATTGAGTATTTTTTTCTTAGGATCATTTTGTTTTCTGTATTTCTTGTTAGAATAAGACAGCTCTAAAAAAAGTCTGTAAGGAAGTTTTTATTCTGTTTATCATATACAAGTTAATGCCCTCTGTCTGCCTGGCACTTTCAAACAGTCAATTAAATGGGTTCATTTGCTTTATGAATGTCTTCAACTGCTTCCAATTGGTAGAATCTCATCTATGAGAAATCCATCTGAATTTGTAATGAGTTTTTACATTTATGAGTGTGCAGATCCACCACTGCCAAATCATTTCTATTAGAGGGTAATCTGTGTTGAAATGACTGAATTCATTTCTGATGGACCTCTCATGTAATAAAAAAACATATTTTAAACGTCCCATTAGAAACTCTTCTTCTCATGACCCATTGCCCTATGGAATTAATTATTAGTAGAAGAATGTTCTGCTGGGGAGATTATATTTTAAGACAGCAACTAAATGTGCATCTTTAAAATACAAACACAATTATGGTGTCTCTACCAGGTCAAGTCCTAAGTGAACTGGTCACATAGGTGGGCTTCAGTGTGGAGACTCGTATTTCCTTCTCTCCTCCCCCCACCTCCTCAGTCTCTGTTCATGCTTGTGCCAGGATGTCTGCAGGGCTTCCTCAGCCAGTGTGCGTCTCAAACCCGATGCACTTCCCTGCTCCTCCCTGGTGCCATCACAAACTGTCATTCCTTTAGGCTCTCTAACTCCATTTCTCTTATTTTCCAAGGAAACTAAGAAGATAAAGCTATCCAGGGTAGGGTGCTTGCAGACAATCATGAAGAGGTAATAACACTTTTGTATTTCAATAACGTGGGCCTTAAGGATAGAAAAGAAATGAACTCAAAATTTTTATGATACCTACCACGCTTACTAGGCACTAAATATTTTATTCATGTTTCAGCTTAAGCACAACCTCTGAAAGACCTTCTTCTCTGACATGGTGCCCATATATCCCCCTTTTGCTACTTCATTTTGTTTCATGTCATTCATACATTGGTATTATAGCCAAGATCTATCTAGGTGTTTGTTCCTATTCTGTCACATCGGCTAAAATGGTAACCCCATGAGAATGAGACCTTTGTTTTGTTTGCCACTGTATCCTCCATATTTAGAACAATAGAGGCTATATATTCATTGAATTCAGTTGGGCACTATCCCCATTTTCAATTGAAATGGCTCAGGAAAGTTAAGTAATGTGCATAATGACACATAGATAGAAAGTGGTGGGTCAGAATCCAGGTTTGTTTGGCTCTAAATCCTTAGTCTGTCATTCCATCATGCTGTAACTTTCCCTACCTCTGATATAATGAGGAGGGATCCTCATTAATTAAAGGGCAGATGATACAAGAGCTCTTCAACAAGAGAGAGCTTTTATTTTGTTGTGGGTTTTTTTTTTTTGCTATTGCATACCCTTCAGGACCCCTAAAATCATAATTGAAAGATTGTCATGTATTTATCTGTGCAGATAGCTGATCCAGTTAATGTTTATATTTGGGGAATTTTGAGAATCTAAGATAAAGTGATATCTTGAATGAAATCAAGTTATCATTATTATAGAATAGAGAAATATTATTATTATTATTATTATAGAACAAGATAAATAATTTGAAAATCAGTCTAATATGTCACCTGAATATTGAAAAATAGTAAAAAAAAATGGAGGCAAAAAGTCTTTATTATGACCTTTACATGGTATCTGGGATTGATTAGTGGAAAAAAAATCTTAACAAAAACCCATAATATTATGTGGTTTAATATAAAAAAAACAATTTATCATGATCCAGGGGGATGTTTGTGGGTAGACTCCATTTGCTCACTTATTCCAGGGATGCCTGGTCATGGAACAGTGGAGGAAGGGTCTTGGTCTATTGTCTACAATGACATGTTATCTACAGTGACCTTGAGAAATAAGTTCTGCTGCTCTTAAATCTTTTAATAGTTATTTCCTTCTGTATCTTTTCTGGATTTTTTTTCTCTGACTGGTGTTAGTGACATGAAGTCTTTGTTTTTGTCTATAAATATATTGTTAAAATAAGCAGATTCTAGTGAGAAACAAGATTGAATCTTATGATGTTATTTCCTTCCTGAAAAATAGCTCCCACCAAGGGAATATTTATGAACATGCATGTGATTATTCAGTTAAAAAGAAAAGGGATGTGTTCCTGTGTCTGAGTAAATCTGTAGTGATTCACAGTTCATGGCTTTCTTAATGGTAGACGGGTCTGTTGACATTTCCAATACCCTGGATCAGTAACTTCAGTTACCTAGGATGATGAAAGACATTTTGTTTGAGATATGCTACTCTCAGGATGTAGGTATGAATACTCTTACTGTCTCATCCATGGGATCTTTACCACCTCCCCTCTTCTGGGATTTGTGAAGATTTTAAAATCACTTCCTTGTCCCACTTTAGCTCTGAATTTTACATTAAACTCTAAGAGGATTGAAAATCCTTTATAGTCATTTGGGATAACCAATTCGGTTCTGTGATAAGCAAACAAACTAGCCAACATTTTTTCTGATGACTCTCCCTTTCTCCTTGACACTGCTGAAGGCAGATGTGTTAAGGTAATCTGCTCTCCCGACACATGCTTTACCCTGGCCAATTAGTGGTTGAAAATATCCAGTAGAATATCCCATTTAATTAGGTATAGGCAAACAAAGACTGCCTATGTCTCATATTACCTTTAAATGCTCAAGTTCCTTTAAATTGTACAAGAATTACTTTTCAGTATTGTTTTGGAATTGATACAGCCTAACAACAGTGAACAGAATTATAAAGGAATATTTCCTCCCAGGAATGGCATGGCCCCTTGAATGACAATGCTATCTTTGTACACAGGGACCCAATGCTTTTTATATATTTGTATATTTTGGTCTCTCTCCATATGCTTTGCTTCTTTTCAATCTCTTTTTTTCTCTTTTGCGTAGAGATGCCTGTTCTAGTGTGAGATAGCCCTATGTTTTTTTTTT